>CAJNIZ010000930.1:0-30533 GCA_905231905.1 Symbiodinium pilosum
AAAAACGTCGACAGTTACGCGGATGGCGAGCCTGCCTTCCGCGATCCCTGTAACTGTCGACATTTTTGAGTTTAGAACATCATCCGAGAGTCGAAAAACGTCGACAGTTACGAGGATGGCGACCCTGACCCCGCGATCCCTGTGACAGTTGACACTTTTCGTATCCAAGAGTCCAAAAATGATGACAGTTGCAAGGAAACGAGAAGGCGGGGTCAAGCCAACCCTTCGGAAAAAAAAAGGTGGAGCCAGCCCTTTTAACAAAAACCCTCCACCGCGTTCTTACTGTCACGTACTGGCAGATCAAAAATGGGCTGTTTTGCCAAGGATAAGATAGACTATCAGAACCTGTAGTCGCCCGTTGGGCTCCTAGTATCAAGCGGCTTTTCATGGCTTTTCATGCTAAGGGGACCACGATGACTTAAACTAAATTTCAGGGCATACTACGAATTCATATTGACTAAACCTCTTTGAACCCTGTTCTCTGCGTTCGCAGCATGTCCTTAAGTAGACGGAGGCTTGTCAAGCGTGCTTCGCGCTGCTGACGGGTCGAAGAGCGGCGGCGGCAGCGAAACAAGACAATCGACAATGCCTTCCCTGCAAAACTCAGCCGTCCCCGCTAGATGCGCTCCAGCAACTAGTCTGAGGACATCTACTTGCTGTTGCTCATTGGTTCCTAGAAGGGAACATGGAATGTAATCCCTATATAGCCCTAAACAAAATCCTTACTCCCTATTGGGGGGACTGGTTCACCGCTGGCAACAAGACATATTCACTGGTTCTTAGTAGGGAAGAAGGGGAAGATATTGCAGACATTACACGTGGATTATTTTCCCTTATTCCCTTTTATGAACCAGCAAGAATAAGGAAAGCAGATCTTCCCTACTCCCTACTAAGAAAAGGGAGAGCAAATCAGATAGGAAGAGTGGCGGTCCCGAAAACCCGAATGCCGGTCCAAAACCTGAAGCTCTGAAGCCCTAAATCCTCGATCCTAAATCCTACGGTACATATTCTCCATATTTAACCCCATATTATATCTCTAAACCCCGTATAGTCCCTATGTAGCCCTTAATATATCCCTAAACCTCATATAATCCCATGTAGCCCTCAAATATAGCCCTAGACCTCATATAATCCCTGCCCCTGTATAACCTCCCGGCCCGAGTAGGAATGACCGCGATCTCAGGCCAACATTCCCTTCAAGAGCGTGCCTCTAATGTAGGAGGGGAGAGCCCTTTAATCTTAGGGGGGAAAGAGTATGTAATCCCATAATATATCCCCGGTTTCAGGGCTTTGGGTCTCGGATATGGGGCACCAGTAAATATGGCCATAGTGGGGAATATTGCATTTTAGGGGGAGGGCAGGTGTTCAGATATTCACTGATATCAGTTTGAAATATTAGATGGCAACTAGGGAGAAGGATTCATTGCCCTTTTTGTTGTATAAGGGGACCTAATCATACACAGGTTTGGGAGGTTGTAGAGTACAACTCATGCGGCCATGTTTCTATATTACTATAATATTACTATACGACAGCAGCCCTAATCCCTAAACCATAAACCCCAAACCCTGAAACTTAAACCCCAAGCCCTGAACCCCCAACCCTAAGCCCCAAACCCTAAACCCTAACCCTTGGGCATCATGTTCCGCCTCCTTGGCGGAGGACTTGGAGCGCCAACTCTGAGGCGCAAAGATTGGAACTAAAAGAGGCTTCTTGGGAGAGGTATTTAACTTCTATATTAGGGTTTAGAGTTTAGGGTCTAGAGTTTAGGGTTTACAGTTTAAAGATTAGATTTTAGGGTGTAGAGTTTAGGGTTTAGAGCTTAGGGTTTAGAGTTTAGGGTTTAGAGTTTGGGGTTTAGGGTTATGTAAGGCGTTAAACACGGAAACAAGGGTTATAGAGGGATGTATAGCGTTTGGGACTTCCAAGAATTTAGGGGCCCCGTTTCGGAAGTCCGTATACTAAAGTATATAGTATATCAGTGTCTATGTTGGGGTCGTCGATTTCGGCAAGCTCTCCAATGAAGCTGCTGGAAGTACTAAACCCTACAACCCTACAACCCTACAACCCTAAACCCTGCAACTCGACAACCCTACAATAGCCCAAGACCTTGAATCCTAACCCCTAAACCTCTAAATCCTGTATCCTGAGCCAGGGAGGGCAGGTCGAGAGCCTTTGCAGTCCGTTCCTGAGTCCATGTAGGAAACAGCCACCACGCAGCTTTGGGCTTATATAGGGAACTATAATTATAGGGGGTTACATGATAGGGGAGTATTATTTAGGGGATTATATAGAGGAGTATTATAGGGCTTACTAGGGGAATCCTACTGGGTAACGACCTACCCAGGTTTTGTGCTAAGCTTTTTGTTTGCTTGTTCGGAGGTGAAGCCGGAATTCCTCTCCCAACCTTCGCTTACGCTGCTGGACAGTGACGTCCGCAACCCAGAGCAGTGATTCTAGAGCGGAATTCTGCCACTCTTGATATTCAAAACCCTGCGTGACCCTAAGTTCCATATAGTTTGGGAGTCATGACATTTTAGTATACTAAGGTCATACAGGTTCTTAATATCAATAGTGGCTACTTGCCTTTGAATTTCATGCCAACTTGTGACAACGACTACCACATCTGCTCCATTGCTATCAGTCTAGATTTGGGTGGGTTCATACTGTGCTGTTCGTGATGCTGGCACAAGAGGATGGTGGTGATGGTCCATGACGGTAATGACCATGATGACGAGTATCATTGCTATTAGAATAGAGTTTTCGGGAGTTGTTATTTTGAATTAGTGCCTCTGCGGCATGCTAGAGGTGCGTTGAGTGAACTCACCATTTCTAGCTTGGCTGGCAAGTTGTGCTTCATGCATTCAGGAGTTGAGGGCGCCGTTGTGTGGAGGAATGTGTCGCGCTGTACTCGCTGGAAGCTCGTTCGGCCCCCAGAGACGAGACGCGGTCGCCAAAGGCGACTCGCAGCCCGCGAGCCATGAACGAGAGCAATGCCACAGGCGACCTCGAGGAGGTGCTTGCATCTGTCGGTCTCGACATGCGGGCCGGGACTTTCATCATGCTCATGCTGGCCGTGGGGATGACCACGCTGATGCTTGGCAGCGCGATTCTCATCTGTGCTACATGTGCCAGCCGGCGCCGGGCAGCCGAACAGCAAGTGACTCAGACGCAGTCAACCTCACAATCGCCTGAGATTGTGGGCAACACAGCAGCAGCCCTTGCAAATGTACAAGTTTCTCTGCCCGAGGAGCGCCAGGGACTCACAACGCAGGAGCCGCAGCCCGTCTCGCTAAGGAGACGCCAGGTACAAGTACTGCTAGTGTTTTTGTGCACTTTTGCCCTCTGCCTCGTTGTTACCTTGAGCAGCCTTTCCAACGGAAGACTCACCAAAGAAACAGGCCTGCCGTGGGAGAGCTACCTGTTTCTGCTCAGCTCAGGGTGCGTCTGGCTGCTAGTGCCAGCGGCAGTCCTGGCAAAGACCTTGCCTACAGGACGGGGCTATGGCAACACTGCCTTTCTGGAAGCGATGCTGGGAGGGATCATGCCCTTCATCGCAGATTCTTTCGACACTCTGAAGGACACAATGTTTGGAGTCCTGTGCCTGGCTTCGCAGAATCTGTGTTCTCGTAGCACGACATTTTACATTTTTTTGTCTACCTGGGCCCGATATGTAGATTGAACATGATCTCTTTTAATAGTATTTCAACAAGAACCCAGGAATGGTGGGATCGTGGCGATGGGCGTCGTGAGCCTGCTCTACCTCCCTGCCTTCCATTTCGTGCTGATGCTCATGCCGAACTACCTGATGGATCTGGCTTCCAGTCACGTGTCAGCATTCTGTATCGCCACCCTTGACGTCACCCCCTCAGCCCAATCCGTCAGTCTTACACCGCGTGAGCAACTGCTTGCGCTGCTTGCGAAGCAGCTGTCCCCAACCAAGAGGTACCGCCTCCTTGTGGAAAATCTGCCGCAGGCAGTGCTGGCGGTGATTTATTTACTGGTGGAAGGCGGATCGATCTTAGTGGGAGTCCTGAACGTGGCGATTCCCTTCGCCCAAGTCTTCACCTCGATTTGTCTGTATCCACGGGTCCAGAAGGGCCTCGGTCGCTGGTATGCGAAGCGCTTTGATGCAGCAGTGGCGGACGGCGACGAAGTTGTGGCACGGCGTCTTTGGGCTGAGATGTCGCAGGAGTTCATGAAACACGTGCTCCCGCACAGCAGGCAGCTCGGGCCATGGTATGCAAGTCGCTTTGATGCAGCTGTTTCTTCGGCAACGGAGCAGAAGCAAAGCTACTTGTAAAGGAGATCTGGAGAGATTTCGTGAGACAAATCGCACCTCACAGCAAGCACCTGCTTCCGATCGTCAAAGCCAGCTTGAGATCCCTTCCAGATTTCCAGATACAGGTGCGGGACGAGCTGGACGGTGACACGCTCGAGCTGTGTTCTTTTGATGGCGAGCTGTATCTTGAACGCAAAGCCCTCGGGGGCAAACCGGAGCTGGTGAAGGCCCTCCTGGACTTTGCATCTGCCGCTCCCTGGGTTCAACTTGTGAGCCTCCGTGCCTGCGGTCTGACGTCGGAAGATGCCCGCCTGGTGGCCTCGTGGATGACAGCTGCCGGGCACGTGCGTGTGCTGGTTTTGGACAGAAACCGCATCGACGACCGCGGCGCGGAGGCGCTGGCGGCGGCACTGCCTCGCTGCAACCTTGAAGGGCTTGAGAGTTATGGCAACGAGCTCACGGCATTGGGCGGCCGCCTGCTGATCCGTGCCGGCCGACGCCAGCAAGTTGCGATCGCTGCAATTATTTGGCCTTCACAAGGAGATTCTGCCTGCAGCCTTTGCTGGAACATTCGAAGGAGAGAGTCTGTTGCTTGATAAGGATGCCATTGATGACTTTAAAACACAGATGATCGCGGAGGCTTTCGCCGTGCACGGCTATCCGCAGGTCAAATTCCTGGCCCTGCGCATGGATCGCATCGGGGACCAGGCCGCGCAGGCTCTTGCGGAGATGCTGACGGGAAGCGAAGCACTCTGTGAGTTCCGCATCTCAGGAAAAGCCATCAGCGAGGAGGCTCGCTCGGCATTGCTGCAGGCCTGCCAGCAGAGGGGCATTGAGGCGAACATCTCTGCGCAGGAAGTTTCCAGCTCTCCCGAGGAGGAAGCACCACCTGCTAGAGCCAAGGACACGGAGTAGCAATTGTTTGTACCAAGCTCTCGTGCCCAACTGTGGCATCCGAGAGCGCCTGACTGGGAAGCAGGGGCGGCCCGAGTCGGATTGGTTCGACTTCCCGTGGCCAGATGATTACCATACACGTACTAGAAGAATAATGGTAGCCCTGCAGTGTGTATGGATAACAGTATCTGAGAACTGCTTCGTTGATGTTCGAAAGCTCTTTACCTTTCCCAACATAGCCAGGCCAGGACAACAAGCAAAGCCCCGCGTTTCACATCCGTTTCCGTCCGAAGCCCGCAGAGGCTTCAGGTTCCAAGAGTTCCCAACCCTTTCGGTCAATGCGTCGAGCAAATATCCATCATGTATACGCAAGGCTCCTTCCCGGCGCTTAAGGGGGAGTGGGCGAGTCAATATGGGTACCGTGAGAGGGGTATAGAACGGAATTATACGGAGATGATTATAGGGATCCACTACCCCGTTCCCTGAAGCACCAGTAAGGCTCTTGGCGTCAGAGGTCACATTATCCTCAGCCCCGGTGCTACTACTGGTTAAGGTTTAGGGTTAGGGGTTTAGGGTTGAGGGTGTAGGATTTAGGATCTAGGATTTAGAGTTTAGCGCTCTAGGGTTTAGGGAGAGGTTTCGCGGGTTCATTCCCACCATGAAGAGTGTCCCCGGAAATTTAGACGCTAGTTAGAGTATGGGTTTCAAGGCAGAATTTTGAGATCAACAAGTAGACCGAGAATAGAACCACTAGAGCATAGCAATTAGTCCAAATGAAATCAGCGACCCAGGAACCACCATTCGAATTCCCCAGCGATTGCGGACTTTTACAATGAAATCCTATAATCCCTACAGCACCTGCCCAGTACCCTGGCATTAAGACCCCAAAACTGTACGATCATTGTCCAATTGGCGAACTCCCGGGCCGTCTAAAGTGTTTCTCAACAACAACATCTCTATAATTCGAGTTTCAAGGCGGCCCCTACGAAGTCCTTATACCATAAACCCTATAAACCCAATAATTATCCAGATTCTGGTTAGGATCCCTTAAGGGCGCCCTAAAGCAATGTGTGAGGCGAGTCAGCTGCTGCTGTTGGACCCCTCCGACGCTTCCGTTGCGGAGCAGCTGCTCTCTCATGTTGGCGCTTCCAGGCAGTCAGATGTACAGGGGGGTTTCCCAGAATTAGGTGTACACTTTGGGGTTCTAATAATGAGGGTGTATAGACCAGGTAGATTTCAGGGGTCCCCAAAGAATGAGGACAGACTCTCTCAGAACCATGGGGTTCCCTCCTAATGCCTTACGCTTATACTCCTTTTGACGGAGTTCTTCTTCTCGGCTACCCATTGGCAAGGTCAAGTTCCTGTTCAAAGGCTCATGTAGGGTTACCTGGGGCTGCTCAGGGGCTTAGTGTTTAGCGTTAGGTACTCAACCCTTAACCCTGAACCTAGGTTGTTGCTACTGTAAGTCATTTGGAAAGACGCGATTGTTGTGGAGACTGGATTTGGGAGGCCGTTTGTAGCAGGCATGTTCAGACTTTGAAAGCCGAGTGGATGTTGGTATGATGGGCCAGTGATCGCTAGAGGTTTTCGGAACCCAACCCGTAGGATAGGGTCCGTGTATAAGTCGCATGATAGTCCAAGGTCCTGATTTTGGGGCTTGCAGTTACCAAAAAAACCCTTCGTCCACTTTCCAGATCCGCCATTGCTAGCTGTTCTATTCAAAAACCATCGTGACCGTAGGTACCGTACATTCTGGAAACTATAACATTGTAGTATGTTTTCATGCCAACTTGTGACAACAACCACCACAACCGCTAGAATACTCCCATTCTTATCACTCTAGATGGGGGTTTCCGTAAATCGGGGTACTTTTTGGGAGGTCCCCAAAATGAGGACTATAGTATTTCGGCATTTATTTTGGGGTCCCACGATTGGTGGAAACAAGCTACCAGGTTTGGCTGGGTTCATATTGCGCTCGTGGTGATGCTGAGGTGGAGGCGCAAGAGGATGGTGGTGATGGTCCATGATTATGATGGCCATGATTTAGTGCCTCTGCGGCATGCGAAAGGCAAGTCGAGTGAGCTCACCGCGTCCAGCTTGGCTGTGCTTCATGCATTCAGGAGTTCACGGCGCCGTTGTGTGGAGGAATGTACGGTGCTTCACTCGCAGGAAGCTCGTTAGGTCCGCAGAGAAGACGCGGTCGCCAAAGGCCCCGCAAGCCATGAACGAGAGCAATGCCACAGGCAACCTCGAGGAGGCGCTTGCATCTGTACTGGACATGCGGGCCGGCACTTTCATCCCGCTTATGCTGGCCGTATGGATGACCACATGGATACTTGGCAGCGCCATTCTCATGTGTGCTACATGTGCCAGCCGGCGCCGGGCAGCCGAACAGCAAGTGACTCAGACTCAGTCGACCTCACCTTCGCCTGAGACGGTGGGCAGCGCAGCAGCAACCCTTACAGACGTACAACTCGCTCTGCCCGAGGAGCGCCAGGGGCTCACAGCGCAGGAGCCGCAGCCTGTCGGCCTTAATCACCTTACTCGCATTTCTATCATGACGATCACGCTCATTATGGATGGCCATCCAGCTGGCAAAAGCAGCTTCATCCACGTCCATAAACATGCCGATGGAGGAAGCTTTACTTGCTGGTTCTTAGTAGGAGAAAACAAGAAATACATTATATCGGGATTATACAGGGATTATATTCCCCTATTCCTACTACCAGCCAGTAGCTTTAGACTATTTGTCAGAGAATCAAGGCCCTGCTTAGTTCGTCGCGGATGCGCAATGTTCGTAGGCAATACCAAGACATCCCGTGTCTGCGGATTTGTACATAGGGCATTCCATGAGTTAGGGATTCCCAGCGCAAGGTACCTGATCTTTGGCAACCCCGAAACATTCCATACTTCTTTATATCCAGTGTATATCCCTGGATAAAAGCGAATTTGCTCCTTTAAAGGGCCCCTAATTCTTGGAAATCCCCACGTAGTCCGTCTGCTTGAGCAGCTACCCCCCGGCTTTGGAAAACCCAAGGCCGAAGAGCGAGTCTGCAAACCCAGAAAGCTTGGGTTGCAAGGACGTTGCGGATAGCAACAACTGGAGGTCCATGGATACTTACAACCTACTTATAGCTGCACCCTATGTGCCCTGATACGATTACACTTGGGTAGAGCAATGCTCCTGTATAATTTGGATACTACCGCCACTCATTAACAGCTGCATAATAGTTATATATATATATGTATATATATGTATAGAGTATAGAGCCTTTCGTATGACCCCTACAATGGGTGGGGCAGTGGGGAGCCCTAAGATCTGCTTTTAATCCGAACGCGTCCCTCAATTCTCAAAACCTTAGGTAGGAACACATTCAAGTAATGACCAGGCCACAACCTTTATGAGTGCAGTCTCAAACTCCTCAAAGGAGTTATACAGGGCATTATCTAGGGGATTGCTCTGGGGGTAATAAGGAGGATACTGGAAGTTTAGACTATAGAGTATATCTGCCCTTTACTCAGAACTATGGATAACACTGCTGTTTCGTAACATACCTACCCAGTGAGAATCTCACATATGTTCGCATTGGCTCGAAGCGGTGCGGGCAGTTGAGCTAAGTGGAGCTCGGGCAAGCCATGTCCAAGCTTAACATCGACAACTTGAAGAAGGGTATCACCAGAGCCCTTGATCCAGAAAGGGCGCTAAATGGAATTCTTTCTTCAAATACACGAGCAGTAGAATCCTACGGGGCGACCGCATGTTTTCCTCCTGGTGCAGTATTGGTTGGCTGTCGCTGTGGGGTCTCTTATGGCACCCTTGTGTTCCAGCGGTCCCTCAGGGCCAAAAGGTCCGAACCCTTACGCACGGGGAATCTCTAGCTGCGCAAGCGAGGAGCTATCACATTCTCCCACTGTTGAACCCCCGATAAAATGCCCTAGGGTCACTAAGCCTTTTATTTCGGAGAAGCCCCCCTTGAATAATGCTAGGTTTAAGCAGTACACCGCTATTTGGTATCCCCTCTCAATCCCTGCCCTGTAAACTACAGCGTGATGCATCCCAACACTTTATTTGTACTTCATTAGACTCCGACAGTATTCCCAAACCTTCAAGTGGGTCATTGTTGGACATGTTTTGAGTTCTGTTACGTATGCATACATAACCCAACAAGGAGATACAGGGAGGCTAAATTGAATTCCTTGTTCATATACACGACCAATAGAATCCTAAAGGGCGACCGATGTTTTTTTCTTCCTGGTGCTGTTTTGCTTCGCTTTTGGTTCTCCTTTGGCACCCTTGTATCCCAGCGGTCCCTAAGGGACAAACTCAGAAGCTTACACACTGGGTATCTCTGGCTGCGCAGCCAAGAAGCTATCACAGTCTCCCACTGTTGAACCCCCCATAAACGACCCTAGGGTCACTAAGACTCTCTATTTTGGAGAAGCCCCCAATTGAATAATGTAGAAGCCTAGGTTACATGATTACACCGGTATGTGGCATATGTGGTATCCCCTCTCAATCCCTGTACAACTATAGCGTGATGCGTCCCAACTCTGTATTTCTAATCATTCTAGGCTCCGACGGTAACCCCCAACCTTCAACTGAGTCGTGATTGGATTTTTTGGGTTCTAGTCAGTATGCAAAAATGACCCAACAAGGAAATACAGCGTAAATCTTTGATACTGCGATGGTAGGCGGACATCTTGCACCCCCTTTCGACCCCCAACATATTGTAAGTCCTGCGATGCAACGTATCTAGTATGTAGAGTTCTACAAGATGTCCTCCATCCGCGATATCCCAATACGGAGCCAGAAAGGGTGACTCCGACCCTCAACATGCTGTAAGTCCTGGGGTAGAAGATAAATTGAGTTATGCAAGATTGCCTCCATCTGCCGGAACCCTGCAGCTTAAACCGCCATATCCCAACTCTGGGGTTGAAACCATGGGCCCCTTATTTGTGCCCTTAAGCCTTGGATCCTTATATACCCAGTATATAACGCTATATGTAGCCCGAAAGGGTCTCTAGAACATCCCGGCCCAAGGGCCCAGATTAGAATCCCATACTTCTAACCTCGGACCAACGAGAACCAAAAAACCTTATCCCGACCTAGGATATTGTATATGTTTATATACATATATGTATATACATGTATAGAAGTCTGCAAGATTTCCTCCATCCGCCTAAGCCCTACACTCTACTCCGCAGTACCCCAACAAGGAACCCGAAAGCCTTACTTCGCAGCGCTGAGGCCGGTATCCTGGAAGAAGCCAGGAGAAGCAAAGGAAGTTCCTTGAGACGGCCGGCAGCCTCGGAGTGGGGGAAGTCACCTAAGGTTTGGAGTTTAGGGCTTAGAGTTTAGGGCTTAGAGTTTAGGGTTTAGAGTTTAGGGTTTAGAGTTTAGGGTTTAGGGTTCAGGGTTTAGGGTTTAGAGTTTACAGGGTTTAGGGTTGTTAAGATCAACTACAGGTGGGGAGTTTCCCATGAAGGAGAATACATAAGGGGTTTACAAGGGGTATAAGGATCATGGGGAGTCATTTACGGGGTATTTAGTATTTATTTGCGGTTTATGTAAGGTGTTTACATGGTAACTCCCCTCCTGTAACTTCCTGAGACCATGGGGGGTAAGGCATTGGGTGTAGGGGCTTACGGTTCCGGGTGTAGTTTTCAGAAATTTTGAGAGGAGTAGGATGTTGCAAAAGTGTGGGGGGAGGGATTTTGGTGCTTTTTGGTTTTCTGGACCAGTAGTGCTTCGTATTCTGAACCTTAAACCCTAAACCCTATACCTTAGAGGTGAGGCGGCTCCGCAAGGGTTTGGGTTTAGGGCACAGGGGTTTGGGGTTGAGGGTTTTGGGTGTAGGGTTCAGGGTAACTTGCAGAGTATTTCTCATAGCACAGGAAAGCTAAAAACCGACCAAGAACCATTCCTGTTGTTTTGGGTTTCTGAAGTTTGAACATTGTTCATGTGCAACCTCGTGTGATTCATGCATGGGCAGCATGGGTCGTACTTCTACATCAACTGGAAGCATCGTCCGACACTATGATTTCTCATGTTTTTACAGAAGGTGTCGATACTCTAGTCTGCACAGATTCTGTCATAGTGTGGCAGCGTAGCCAAAACCATTAGCTTGCTTTGCTGGAACCCTCCTCGTCCGGGAACTCTTAGGGTGTACCTGGACCTCCCCTGAGGCTAATAAATCAGCCTATACCAATTCATATGTTGAATATGTACCTAGGGCTGATTTTGGGGGGTCAAACAAAAAAACGCTCTGGACTATAGCGCTCAAGGCCCCAAAAGACATATCAGCCATCAAGAATAGTGGCTATGCTACAACTCACCACAATGATTCGCAAGATATGATGCAACCCTATCCGGTTTTGAAGAGTGGCCTGTTGCAAGGAACCTTGAAGTACGCTTCTGTCTTTTGAGGGTCTGACTACGCCAAGCGCTGAGTATAGCCGCTCATGTCCACTGTTTTGAAGCAGATTGGCCCATGATACAGGTTAGTGGGCTTACACTTCGACAGGGTTACATTTGTTTCGGCCTGAGTGGGGGCTGCTCTTGGTAACTTTGGCTCAGGAGGACTTTGAGAGGATTTGGCTTAGAATACTACGAAACTTCTGCTCCAATTCCCCAACCTATAAACTGTGTGCCCAAACTCATCCAAGTCCTTCTCACAAGGCACAACCTGAACCCTAGACCCTAAACCCTAAACCCTAAACATAAACCCTGAACCGCCGCGTGGCTTCTCCTTATGTTTCTTCTGGACAGCGGGCTGTGCAACCAGCAGCTGCGTGCAGCTTCGAGCGGCCGTCGACTCGTGACGGCATTATACTACACAAGTCCCACAACTGTGTTGAAAGCAAGTAAGTTTGGACAGTCCATATGAGGGAGAGTATAGCCTGAGTGTGCCAAATAAACTGTCCTGTATAACTATTACATGACATCTTGGCTCAACTGGTCCACAGAAGGTGGGCTTTGATTAAATATCTTTGCAATGTCCTCAGGCCACATGTCCTGGCCGACACTCTCCTTGAAATGCGAGCCACCTGGCCTACGAAATCCTCAGTATTCTCGCACAAGTGTACAGATGGGCTCAAAATGCGAGCTGCGCCAGACTGGAGCTGACGCTGAATCCGAACCGCGGCATGCTTAAAGACATGCAAGGATGGCTCAACGTGAAACCTTGGAAGCTCCAAACGGTGGAACCCGGAAGCAAGGTACGCGTATGCTGTGCAAAAAACATTCACAGCATCCATGGCCCTCTTAGTTTCTTCCCGGCGAAGCCAGATCCCAGACTTGTGGATCACTTGGAAAAACACGAGGGTCCCCATTGCAGCATCATGCATCGCATGCCTATATGGCCGCGCATTACAGGGACTTCAGTGGGGATGCGTATGTGGGATACCTTGGGGACCACCTACCGGATATATAGGTGTATAACATAATGGGATTAGGACTCTGGTGTAGGGTCCTTCAAGTAGGAACCCTTGAAGAATGAAGCACAGAATCCACAAACACAAAATTACCTGAAAGAAAACAAAGTTTGTCTAGCCTAGTCCTATTAGACCAGGGACAGCAGGTCTCTGTGGGAGGGATCTCGGGGACCAGCCAGAAGCGACCCAGAGCGGCGGCCATCCACCAGAGGCCCTTCGCGAAGCAGCACCAACAACCAGCGAGAGATGAGCAACGTGTCAGCTCCCTTCCTCATGCGTCAGCTGCAGACTCTAAACCCTATTCCCCTATAAGGCCTGAAAGATCATAAGCCCTAAAATGAAAATATGTTTTTTTTGAAGGGCATGGCAAAGTTCCCCTGAAACCAATCCTTGCCAACACAAATGCCCAGCGTCCAGCCCCCCCAGGGAAACACGGCATTTTTGCTCCAATGCAAAATGTCGCGCGTGAAGCTTTTGACATTTGGGCACAATCTCATTTGCTGACACGCCTGCCTAAAATCACCATAGGCGGCTGCAAGCATGTCTTGCACATTGCGGGTGTTGCATGGGATATATCCCCACTGAACAAGAGCCACCAGCGCTGAACCGCAGAAGTGACGAGCAATGCCCAGCTTGACGACGTGAAATGCGTCTGCATGGAAAATCTGCTCTGGTGCCCATTCTGTGAATGGGATCTGCAACGTTGACGGTGGACGAGTCGCACTCCAAGGCCTTTCAGCCCCAATTGTCTGAACCCAGCTGGGGGCCATCCCAACGTCTTCCCATGGAATGGCAGCAGCTGCGCAGTGAAAAAACGGGAAAGTATACCCAAAACCCTACATTACATACCACGGATAACTTGAAACTGTAAGCCTGCCGTACTAACACTTCAAGGGTTCCGTAACCACCTAAGCATCCCTTCTCCCTGAAGATCCTCGAAAAGATGACGTAATGTAGCCACTGAAATTACGAGAGGGTCGAACCCACAAGCTATGTTGATTAAAGCTATTATGGTGTTTCTACACAGGAAAACAGGCCGAATGGCAGACCAGGCACCGGTGCCAGCCAAACACTGGGCGCATATACCCTTTAGATGTCCCAAGCGCGCGAAAGTTCGTGTTAAGGAGCCTGCTTTGGCTTGCGCTGGGCTGTCACCTTTAATGCCAAGGCAGACTGCATAATAAGTCTCGTCTCCAACCTGGACTCCTTTGTAAAAAGCGTCCCTGCAGTCAGAGCAAATCATGTCAAAGCAGGTGTACCAGAACCCTTTGCGTTTCTTCCCACGATACAGGGTATAGGGAAGCGCGTAAAGCAAGAACCTGCTGTTGAGTGAATTTCCTTTGCCTGTGTGCGCCATGCAGTCAAGGAATAGCAGATCATCGATGGCGCCGCCTTTGTCCAATGCCTCCTGTACTGCACTAAAAGTCGATTGTCCAAAGATAGCCTCCATTGCCATTATCATAATGGGGCTCTTTCGTAATCCTCTTCCCTCATCTCCAAAAAGTGTGTACGGGATGCAGTGGTCAAGGCGGTGACTATGCTCCTGAAACACTGTGTGAGTGGGATGTTCCATCCTGTACATTCGCCAGAAAGCCTGCAGGAAATTGCTGGTGAGTGTATGTTGCAAACGAAAGCCACCAAGTAACAACTGGGGCTTGCATCTCAAGAGGTGTTGAATCCAGCTGGTAGGGAGGACAAGCGGCTGCGAAAGCAGCACTTTCTCACAAAGGAGCATCTTTTGGCAAATATCGATCCGCACTGGTACAGTGAGACCCCATTGGCGTATAAGGTGGTGTAAACGTTCTTCCGCGTGGGCTAGGTTCACCTTCCCCACAAGACTGATGCCTCTGAGGCGGTTGGGCGCTTCCTTCTCCAGCTCCCTGGCGAATTTGACGACGCGTGCCGCGGCATCCTGGGCACTCACACACACAGACACCCTGACCAAAACAAAGGGCTCTGAAAACAGCACATGCCCCATCCTGAGTACCGGACCCCATTGGCTAAAGCTTCTACCAGTTTTCTCGCGGAAGGCCCGAAACCTGCGCAAGGCACACCGGTGTATTGGTACATATTTTTGAGGGTGGATCGAAGGCTTCCAATACCAGGGTTCGTGCAACCATTATAGGTCATCGAGGCTCCATAGATGGGACTTATCATGGGGATATATATAATAATATATATGTATATACATACATAGGCCAATGAGGTTATAAAAGCCCAAAAAGGAGATTCTGCGAAGATTCTTGTTGGATCTCCTGTGAGAACTCACGAGTACAGTTCCACACAAGCGATTTGTTTCTGTATTCTGCACTCTATTCAAGCTCAGGTGGAAGTATTTGAGTAATGGCATTGTTAGCGCCTCTTCTTGGGGTATATATGGCTGTTACGGAACCCTTTCATATCCACACTAAACAGTTTGGGAGGGCAGAAATTTTGTATCTTCGGTATGGGGGTAGCTACGCTGAAGTAGCAAATTTCAAGCTTGGGTCAGCCCTTTGCCTGGCGAGCCGCGCCTGAAGGATTCTACAACCGCTACAAAAGACCTCATTCTCCTCCATCTGTGCTTTAAGACGCTGGGGTTCTAAAAAAAACACAGTTGTGGTCATTAGTGTACGATGCAGGTATCACTCACTTTTGCTTCTACTGAGGGTATAGCCCTGCTCACAAAACAATTCCGACAAATATTTTCGAACGCGAGGATCAAGCATGACCCATGGAATCTCTGCGTGGGCAATGACTCTAAGTCACTGCAGCCCATGAAGCATCCTCAAAACTTGATGCGTCAAGACCTACTTCAGCAACCATGCTAGCTGGCATTGGAAGCGTGCAATTTCACCCTTTGCTTGAAAGTCCCGCCGGCATGGTTGTGAAAGTAGCGCATGTAAGCAAAAGGCTCTTAGCTAGCAGCCTGCTTCCCGACTCTGCGGACGGCAGGGGCTGGGGTTGGGGCTCCCGCTTTAGGGGCCGCCGCTTTAGCTTTCGGGTTGGGACGGGCTTTAGGATCAGCACGCTTCTTCGGCAGCATTGCCCTGAGGCGACTCTCGAGAGTCAGGGATTCCATGCCCCTTAGTGCGAGCGCCGTTAGCACAAGTACATCTGTAGCTGTCAGATTGAGGACTGCCATGCAATTAAGCCACGCTTTCTTGGCCCGCTTGAACAAATCCACCAGGTCCTTCTCTTGCCTTGCAGAAAATCCAAAGTTTAGGGATATATATAGGGATTAGGCTTTAGGGTTTAGGGTTCAGGGTTCAAAAGTGGGAAATCAGATTCATGAAAGCTTAATACAGGACATCTACAACCGCGGTAAAGACTATTCAAAAAGGCTGAATCCGTTATGATGACATGTCCAACAAGTTGCTTCTCGGTGTAGCCCTCAACAGCTCCCGAACTGTAAAGGTCCTGCATCCTATCTTGGATTTTCTCCAACTCCTCAATGCAGGCAACAATCTTGCCCATGAGCCTGAGGCGAGATTGGATTACAGAAGCTTCTGGGACACAAGCTCTGTCGCTCAGCAAATTTATCATCAAGAAGCTTCTTAATTGGTTCGGGCTGGCTCGTCGGAGGGCATTGCTCATTCATTCGGCCGGTGGCGTCTGTCATCTTCGAGCTTCGAGCAAGCAAGCTCTTCATGTAGATGGTAACTACCTGGGAGGCCTTCTTGCCACCCTCCAAGGATGGCAAGTTGAGCTCCTCACCAGCACCAGAGCCTCAGCATTCACGCCATCATCGCAGTGGTAGTAGTAGTAGTAGTAGTAGTAGCAGTAGTAATAGTAGTAGTTATTAGCTTCGTAATACTGGTAGCAGCGGTAGTCGTAATGGTAGTGGTAGTGTTAGGGGTAGCAAGGTTGTATGGTAGTGGTTGTGGTAGTGGTGGTGGCAGTGGCATGGCAGTGGCAGTGGCTGTGGCCGTGGGGGTGGGGGCGGTGGGTGGCGGCAGTAGTGGTGACGGCAACTTCATGTTTTTGGGGGGTGTTAAGTGGTAGCAGTGGTGGCCCTGTTGATGGTGGCGCTGGTGTTGGTGGTTGGTGGCGGCGCGGTAATAGTGCCGGTCGACTTGATTTTTGGAGGTGTCCGGGTTTCCTGCATTTAGAATGTTCATCCACAAAATTAGCAATGGCTTATGAGATTACTTATACAAACGGTGATCGTCAATTTGAGCCTATATTGGAGGGCCGTCTGGTTTAGGGACCTCCTAAATATCAGGAGGTCTTGTTAAGGCACCTTGTTTTGAGAATGTGTGTCAGCCTTATGCTGGGATCAAGGATGCATGCACCTCTCAGAACCATGCAGGTCCCCTGAGGGTTTAGGGCCTATGGTGCCTAGGGTTTTTCCCAACAGGAGTCCTATGCAAATTATACCATCCCATCCAGCTTTCCGCATTACTTTTGGGCAGGCTAACTTGTGTCGTTTGAGGTCTGCATACTCGGTCTCAATACCTTATGTGCCCCATGAACCTTAAACCCTCTACAGATCCTACGCCAATCCCCAAACCCCATAGCAAACCTTGATCTCAACCCCTTAAGACCCCATACACCATCAAACTTGTAAGAACCGAGCTACTGTACAATTCTCCGGATATCATAAGCAGGGCGAGATGATCCCCCCATAAGCAAGACTTATTATTTATGGGTTGAGGGCTTACAGGGGTTTAGGGTTTTGTTTTTGTCACACCTTTTCTCCACACCATGGAGACTGCCCAGGGTTTAGGGTTTGGGGTTTAGAGTTTAGGACTAAAACAAGAACGAGATGAACCTTCCCTCCCCCATAAGCAAGACTTATTATATATAGCGGTTTAAGGTTTTGGATATACAACACATCCCACCATAAGCAAGACTCTCATATATGTATGGGTTTTAGGGTTTAGGATTTAAAGTTTAGGGATGGTCCCCCAATGAGCAAAGCTTAGGATACAGGGCTTATAAGGGATGATCCCCCAATAAGCAAAGCTTAGGACCTAGGATATAGGGTTTATAAGGGATGACCCCCCCAAAAGCAAAACCTAGGATATATAGGGCTTATAAGGGATGATCCCCCAATAAGCAAAGCTTAGGATATATAGGCTTATACGGGATACGCCCCCATAAGCAAAACCTAGGATATATAGGGCTTATAAGGGATGACGCCCCCATAAGCAAAACCTAGGATGTATAGGGCTTATAAGGAATGACCCCCCAATAAGCAAAACCTAGGATATAGGGCTTATAAGGGATGACGCCCCCATAAGCAAAACGTAGGATATAGGGCTTATATAAGGGATGACGCCCCCATAAGCAAAACCTAGGATATATAGGGCTTATAAGGGATGACGCCCCCATAAGCAAAGCTTAGGATATAGGGTTTATAAGGGATGACGCCCCCACAAGCAAAACCTAGGATATATAGGGCTTATAAGGGATGACCCCCCAATAAGCAAAGCTTAGGATATAGGGTTTATAAGGGATGACGCCCCCATAAGCAAAACCTAGGATATAGGGCTTATAAGGGATGATCCCCCAATAAGCAAAGCTTAGGATATAGGGTTTATAAGGGATGATCCCCCAATAAGCAGAACTTAGGATATGTGAGGTTTATAAGGGATGATCCCCTGCTTGAGGGTCATCACGCCACACACCCAGACAGAGTCTTATTTGATAAGGAGATCATTGCCATTTCTAGCCGGATAGGGTTTAGGGTCTATTAGAGGGCTTAGGGTTTAGGAATTCGGGTTTAGGGTTTACCGAACAGAGCACCGGAAGAAGTACAGGATGGCAGAATCGAGCCAAGGTAACAAGCCCGTTATACAGGAAGTGGACAAAGAAAGTACATACCCTGCGGTACTACCACAGATATCATGCAATCATATGAGATATGATTGTGCAATATTCAGTCTACAAGCTGACAGCACGCAAGCCTTACACAGAGCAGCCTATGAAATCCAAGCAG
The DNA here is from genome assembly GCA_905231905.1 of Symbiodinium pilosum. Classification (NCBI taxonomy): domain Eukaryota; class Dinophyceae; order Suessiales; family Symbiodiniaceae; genus Symbiodinium; species Symbiodinium pilosum. The sequence goes on from CAJNIZ010000930.1 coordinate 18,532, forward strand.
CCGTCTGCACCAGTGTGCGGATGCAAATCCCGATCGGTGTGCTCACCCAACGCATCATCCAAGGAAAAGCTCTGACCAAGCACTGCCCTTCCCTCCCCATCACGCTGAGCTTCTGCACGAACAGTACTCGTGTCTGCTGTTGTGCTAGAGGCCGTATGCACGAAACTTGCGCTGACCTTTTCCTCGTACCAGTAGAGGATCTTCTTGGGATTGTAGCGATCAGTCCTCCAGGGCTTCGGCTAGAGAGCTGAGTGGGCGCAGGATTTAGAATAAGGGAAACTGAAGGTGCTGACTTCACACAGGATCTCAAGTAGCCAAGGCACTGCTTGAATTGGGGGTGAAGCTCAGCATAGGCCTTGATCTCCTTTATGCGCTCCCTTGGCTGATCTTTCATTCGAACTGGAGACAACATCTGTGCACTGCCACGTGTCTTCATAAGATGCAAAACCCAGGCGCGGAGACAACTTCTTGACCTCAGCAAGATGCTGCTCCGAGTAGAAGTCACCCTCCCGGGTGAATTTCATCTCCCTCTTCTTCTCCGAACGAACTTGAATCTCACGGGAAACCGCATCCTGGGTGATCTGGCTAAACAGGTTAACATATTGCTACGAGCCTGTCAGAATCTCAAAATTAAATGACTGAAGCTTCCTCATCACAATCTTTCTCGATGAAAAGGTTGATGAGGGCAGTTCGAGTCTTGCCCTGCTTGTTCCACTCTTCCAAGACATTTGTTGGAACAGTGCCTGCTCGGACCTTGCGCCGCAGGCGCTGCTTGGCTGCCTCGAAGCTAGGGACTTTAACGTCCGTGCTGCTGCCTGAGGGGGCCGGGGGCGGGGCCGACTCATCTTCACTCTGGGATTCATCTCGCACAGGACCACAGGGTGCCACTGAGGGGGCAGGGGGCGCCGACCTAGATTCCCTCAGAACCCTAATCTCGTTTGCTTGACGATCCATGACAGCCTTCTGTTCTTGCAGCTGCTGCGTCATGAGCATCAGCCTATCATTCAACTCAGCATAGCGGCTAGTGTCCTGATCCAAGCTAGAGCCTGTGTCAGCTGTAGAAACCTTCGCAAAGGCTTCCTCCAAGTCCCTCTGAAGGCGGTCATCCTCAGAGATGGGCTGAAGCACCTTCTCAGGGCACGGCGGGGAATTGGGCTTATCCGGTGCCCCGTAGCGCTGGCTCAGAAGGTATGCAAGCTCGCCATCATCAATCTCGTCGTCGTTGGCCCCCTGCCACAGCGACGAACATAAACCCTAAAAGCCTATCCTAAACATTAAAGTTACCAATCGACATCAGAGCAGGAACGGGAAACTTGCGCCTGGCAGTATAGGGGTCTTCAAGCACGGGTTGCGGGGGCTCGGGGGACTCCACGAAAGTATCGCGGTACCCAAAGGGCAACTGACTGTCATTCATCGTGTCAGCGGATTCACCACGGAACAGCGCCATGGGCTGAACCTCGTCTGGACGCCTTAACTTTCTTGCGGGCGGGACTGCCGAAGAGGGGGTCGTTGCTTTAGCCGAGGAGTTCGGGGTGCGAGCTGCGCGCTTCACTCCCTGCTGCTCCTCCTGGGCCACTTGGGCTTCAAGTTCCTGTCGAAGGCTTTACCAGTGATTTTGGTTTGGATGCTGCCAGGAATGTTCGGGGCATGTTTATGGGATACTTGGTCACTGTGGCAACGCAAGAGAATGCAGTCCTGTATCTCCTTGTCCATTCGCTCAAGCTTACACTGTTGGAAGTCAAGCGTAGTCAGCCCAGCCGTCAACGTCCCAGTTGAAAAGACTTTGCTCTGCAAGGCCTGAGCTCCCCTGTCACCTGAGGTCCCCGAACCTTCGGACGACATCTTCCAAAGCCTTCACAACAACTAGCTTCCCTGCTAAGTGACAAACAATTGAGCCTGGCCCAGCCAACAACATCAGTGTACGGTTGCCAACATGATTGCAAAGCATATTCTGCCCAACCCCAGAAAATCTTCTGCGCGCTAGATGCCTGTCGTTCACCTGCAGAAACGAATTATGGCTACCCGGTCAACTTGTGAGCTCAATCTTGGAGCTGAGGGTACTATGGTGCCCTTTTTATCCGCGGAGTTGGCCGGGCACGGATCTCCCATTCCGCACATCAGCTGCAAATAGAAATTTTGTGGAGTGGACAAAGCATCATATGTATACCCTAGCCTAGCATCCCTGTCCCTCGACATTGTAGAACTCCAAACAGCAGCTCCGATGTGGGCAACATGGCGAAACGCATAATTATCAGTGCAAGTTATAGCCAGGTCCTTTTCCAACAAAAGTTATGGAAATTCCTAGTGCTTCATATGCGCCACAGTCAATATTTCCCCAGATAATTGATGGGCGTGGATTCCTTAGTAGGGAGTGCCATAGAGGCTATACTAAACTACCAGAGGGGCCCCTGTGTCCACGATTAAGGTTCCTTTTCTAAAGCAAAGAGTGACAGTAGCTCATATAATTCCTAAACTCTAAGCCTATTAAATCTTAAACCTTGAACTATAACAACCCTAAACCTTAAGCCCTGTCAACCCTAAACCCTAGCCAATCTAAACACCTAGTACCCCTCTTAATAACCCCTATAATACTGCCCTATATTGTAAGCCCTATACTATTCCCCCATATTATAATCCCCTAGATAACACTGCTTACAGAGTTTAATCTATAGCTCGTACAGCAAGTGCATTTCCGCTAGAGAGGTTGCCTTGTTTAAGCTGAGCTGTGGTTTGTTGGAAGGACTCTGCACAGCCTTGAACACATTTTTGGGGCATTTCTATGTGTTTTTTTTAATGTCTCCTGGGCCCTACAGAAGCACAGGGGTCCAAATCAGACTACATAGGGGTACGCCGGGGTACGCCCGGGGCAGGCGACACGTACCGTATCGGAAAAATACGCCTTTGGATCGGGTACGTATCACTTTCGGGTCGGGGTACGGGGGGTACGGGGGGTACGCGCGCGTACCCCTGTGTACCCCTTTACTGTGCCCAGGTATGCGCTGAACTGGCTGCGCTCGCGGCAAAAACATTCTCAGAAGGCAAGGCCGCAGAATCCCAGGGTTCCAAAGCGTTTACGAGGATCTTAGCTGAAGATTGCAGGTATTGCGCGCAGATTTTGGGTGACGATGATTATATCACGAGGATCATAGGGGCTGGGCCAGCTTGCTTTAAAAATGCGATGGCAGCAGAGGCCGCCATTCCGAAGGGATCATGAGCAATTTACTTCCCCGTACATAATGCAGCGCTTCTGCAAGCGCGGCATCTGGCCACTTGTCATCGTAGCTCAGATTCTGAAAAGCATCTTGCAAGCCGATGCTGTAGTGCACCTGTCAGGATATCTACAAACTACACGAGGTTCAAGGGGTTATATATGGGGCTGGGTTAGATCTCAAAAGATGGGAATTTATTCGGACTTGCAATTATCATGAGAGACTTTTAAAGGGCATGTATAGTAATATGTATACTCGGAACAAAACTGCGCCACCTGAAACTTCTGGGTACATAGGGCGGTGCCAGATTTGCTTCATCTGCAGTAGCGATAGGGTTAGGGGACTATAGATTTGTAGAACTATCTATCCACATTGGAGATTATCATAGAGCACATGATAGGGCTTGGGCTTGGGTCAGGGCATAGGATTTAAACGACTGTTGTTGCACGGTTTTCTTCTGCAAGTATATTACCATGGGGCCCATCGGGAACTCAAACAATAGCAAGAGCCTCCAACTTCCGGGTAGTGTCACGAGCGAGCAGTTTTGGTCGGAGTTGAAAGATCTTGCGAGCGAAGCGCTTGGTGTACTTCCTTGGGCGCATGCCACTCTCAAAGGTTTTCTTGCTTGGGTGCTTTCCTAAATCCCCAACTATCACAGGGCTGATGCTTTTTCATTTCAGGGCTATACTTCGGGCAAGGTTGATACACAGGCACCGAGTTGACTTTAAAAAACATTAGGGTTAGTGGTTTAGGGTTGAGGGGTAGTATATAGGGTGGTAAAGATTGGGGTCTATAGAGGGGATAATACTAATACATGCCCCAGGGTCTGGGTCGCACGCAGGTTTCGGTTGCCCTTATACCGCTTCCGGCCTTTCTTGTCCAAATAAGTGTCGGTAGATTTGACCTTGCAGGATTGCATTGCCCTCTTCGTAGCAGGTCCCAAGTTTAGGCCCCCAATGGCTGGACTGCTGGACCAGCATTTGGTCCTTTTGGGAGTCGCTGAAAGGTAGTGTAGCATCCAAAATGATTGCTTCCATACCTCAACTTATGGGCGATCAAAACGACACAAGAGTCAGAACCTCACATGCAAGATAGATGCATTAACAATCCAGAACCAACCAAGCTGCGCGAAGCAAGCAACAAATTTGCTGCATTCGGTCGTGCTCGAAAAGCAAACTTGAATTCGGCTGCTCTATCACCCAGCACCCTTGCACAGCGTTCACTAGGAGGGCCAGCAATGCCACCCTGGGGAGAGCAACGGAAAGCAAGGTCTGATGTCAAGTGAAGCGCACAAACATTGGATATTGCTCCACTCAGTAGCTACAGTGAGAATATATACAGCCCTCAACATTACGCCGCAAACTGTTGCTGGTTGGGGGGCAGTATCCAATGTAAACACCCCAAGCTGCCTGCTTGCTAGCAAATTTGCTAAGCGAACTGAAGCAAAGTTGGTATTTCCAAGCGGAGTGATGATACTACGCCAGGTGGACCCCCTGGATGTAGTGATCCAGGATGAGCAACAGACTGCCATAGTCACGGTCAAGTCTCCAAACCTTCCCCGTAAGATAGCTGCCACGGCTAACCTCATTGCGTGTGTGCTGATCCAGCTACCATATACAAGGGTCACTTACACCCGGGCTTCAAAAAACTTGACTTAATTTTCAACATGGATGGGGTATGGTTTGACACTTTTGTGATATAGGGTTCTGTACGGGGGTTTGGAGGGAAAACAAACCTAGCCACGATAGTCCCGCAGGGGTACTTAAATCCATTGCGCCAGGGCGGTGGGTAACACTGTCAAAGTCGATGTCTAAAGCACAGCAGCTGAGCCCCAACATGCGCCCTGTTTGGGCAACCATAGAGATGCCTGCAAACAGCTCAATGACTTGGTACTCCCGCTCATCAAGGCGTGTAGAGGAGAGCCATGACACCATCATAACGAAAAGGACGAATCCCTTAGTAGCAGGAAAGTAGGCGTTCTCAAGCACAAACCGCATGATCTCAAGAATGCTCCTTTACTTGCTGTTGTGGTTTCTTTTGGAGCGCCCAGCGCCATTAATCTGCGCAGCACCAGGTCCATCTCACAACTACGCACCATGATTGCCGGTTGAACTCTAAACCTGCTTCCATGTTTCCCAATACCGGATAAGACCTTGAGAATCTGTATCTACATGAGAGCTGATGTGGATTTAGAGAAGAAAGGCACTGGTGGGCCCAAAACTTTCAGGATCCGAATCCAGACCAAGCCCATCCTAGCACGCGCTATCACGTAAGTTATCAAGCTAATGGCCCTGAGAAATTCCAGATCCACAGGCACTTCTCCCACCCTGTAACACGTGATAGTAAGGGTCAGTAAGGGCTATGTATATATATATATACACACGTATCATATATATATATACACACTTGTCCAACTGTTACAGAGTGGGAGCAGGACCCAAACCGACCCCATTCTAGCAAGCCTTATATACGTACGTTATGAAGCTCATATGCCCTCAGAAATTGAGAAGCCACCCGTATCCCCAATTCATTCGTAGTATGGATTTATAGAGAACAAACGCACGATAAAGTGGGCCCAACACTCCCAGGATCGAAATCCAAACCAAAGTTTGGGTACTGCCCCCACTCTGTAACAGTCTAGATGAGGGGTCATTAAGGGTTAATATATATATATACACATAAAAATATAAATATTTGCATAATATGAATGTTATCCAACTGTTGCAGAGTGGTGGGAAGCTAGTGCTACGAGAAATGAGGAGTCACCCGTATCCCACTAAACCCTAAGCCCTAAACCGCGTCACAGGATTGGCACTTTGTTGCGATGCTCAGCACCTGGTCCTACGCCCTTAGGGGAATGCTGTGAAGCGCAAGTATATGTATACCACAGTCGCATAGTAAGGGCCCACTTGGAGATCCATAAACACAAAAGATGTGTTTGGTACACCCATTAACATAGTTCAATGTCTTGCAAGCTTCATCGAATGACATACTTGGCTGCGTTGGGTTTCCTATATATGGGGGGCAACTTAGCATAGTAGAGCCCCAACAGTCAGGGTAGATGAAGAGTTGCCCCGACACCATGGTTGCGAATTCTAAAAGCTTGTGAGGACAGTTGCGGGTGGCTCGCGAGCTCAGGGCACTGATAATCGTTGCTAGTTATTGCGCATAATGCAATCATAGCCCTTGGATACCCTTGGGGGACTTCGGGAGCTCCTCAAGACATGTGATAGATTTAAACATGTTCCGAACAATTGACAATGTTCTGTGATTACCTGAAACTTCTAAGCAGAACAACTCTGCCAAGACCGCTATAAAACTCCCCGTGAGGCTTCGTAGACATCATACCCTCAAATACAGACCATCGTACACGGTCTTTCCAGTACAGGATAATAACATGTTCAGCAATGGGTTGTCCATGAATGCAGAAGAGGCCCCGACCCCTATACCACCAAAACGCGATGCCCTCAATCCCATCCCTTCAGCCGTAAAAAAAATGCAGGAAACCAAGACCTGACATACCATAGTTGCTGCAGCTGCACAATTCCCCGGATATTACAAGACAGGGAGAAATGATCCCCCCATAAGCAAGACTTACTATTTCTGGGTTTAAGGTTTATAGGGGTTTAGGGTTTACAGGAGTTTAGGGTTTATAGGGGTTTATTAGGATTTGGGGCTTAGGGTTAAGGATGCACAAGACAGAACGAGATGACCCCCCCATAAGCAAGACTTATTGTATGTATAGGGGTGTAGTGTTTAGGATATACATCACATCCCCCCATAAGCAGGACTCATTATACATGGGTTTTAGGGTTTAAGGTTTAGGATATATATAGGGTTTAGGGATGATCCCCCAATAAGCAAAGCTTAGGATACAGGGCTTATAAGGGATGATCCCCCAATAAGCAAGGCTTAGGATATAGGGTTTATAAGGGATGACGCCCCCATAAGCAAAACCTAGGATATAGGGTTTGTAAGGGATGATGCCCCAAAAAGCAAAGCTTAGGATATAGGGTTTATAAGGGATGACGCCCCCATAAGCAAAACCTAGGATATAAGGCTTATAAGGGATGATCCCCCAATAAGCAAAGCTTAGGATATAGGGTTTGTAAGGGATGAGTTAGGATATAGGGTTTATAAGGGATGACGCCCCCATAAGCAAAACCTAGGATATAGGGTTTGTAAGGGATGATCCCCCAATAAGCAAAGCTTAGGATATAGGGCTTATAAGGGATGATCCCCCCAATAAGCAAAGCTTAGGATATATAGGGCTTGTAAGGGATGATCCCCCAATAAGCAGAACTTACCCGCATCGTGTTGAAACAGAAAGTATAATACTAACAAGAACAACAATAGGGCTCATCATACTCTTTTTCTGAAATAAGGAGATCCCCCAGACGGGCGGGCGCACCACGATCCTCTCGAGAAGCCAGCCCAAACTTGACAGCGAAGGCCAGCAATGGCATAGCCTTGGCGTGGGTCATTGAGGGCAGGGTGCATTGCCTTACGTCAGAGCTCAATAAGAATAAGCAAGCATGCGCAAGGTGCTTTTCCAATTCCTCGGGTCGAAGTTCGCTTGCGCACGCTAAGTTTCGAAGCAGCCAAAGCGGACATGGGATTCAATTTAGATGGGCAATGCTTCGATAAGCTCGGATCCTACTATAAACTGGGTGCGAATAATTACTGACTAATGGGCTGGGCTGAGGTGCTAGGAGAATACAATAATCTGGATTTCTGGGTGTCTTTAAGCCTGCGTCGAGGCTTCTAGACTTTGGCTAGAAACTTGGAAAGAATTCAAGGATTGCGCTCGGAAAAGTTGTCAAAACAACTGCGCAGGCGGTTCAGCAAGTTGCCGAAACACAGACCCATAGCATGAAGCCCTCGAACAAACCTGCTGTGGTGATAATTTGGGGGTGTAGGATTGGCAACGGCCGACAAGCGTGGTAAGAATCTGTACAGTACAGCTACGTAGCCTATCGATTGGCGTGGCCTGTCTCACGAAACTGCTGCTTCAGGTTCGCAATTTCTTGGGAGACGTGGTCAGTCATGACGCCCTTGGCATCTTCGATGACAGCAGCCTCAGGTAAAAGGAGACAACACTGAGAAAAACACACCCAGGCTACACATTTGCAACGCGCCACTTTGAATCAGGTAACGCACAAGCAGGCACAATCCAAGTTGTCCTTCAGCTTCGCGCCAGAGCTAACATACACCACCTGCCCGCAACTACACAAATCCAGTTGATGCATGCGCGCAAACCGCGTGAGCTACATCACACACGCTGTTGACACGACGCCTGCTTGCCAGAGTCAACCTCAACCTCCCGGAGCTTGAGCCCCACTGCTGACTGCTTCCAATAGATGACAAAGAAACTGCGCTTGTACTCTGGCAGGTCATAGCTTTGAAGCTCAGCTTTGCGCTTCTTGCGCAACTGCTGTGCATCTGTAAGCTGCGGCCCATCCTCCTCCGCGCCGTCCTCCTTGGGCGCAGCCTTGGCCTTGGGTTTCCTTTTTGGCTTTGGCTCGTCCTCGTCTGCCTTTCTCTTCTTGCCAGTTGCCCTAGCTCCGTGTCCGCGGTTGGAAGCTTCCCCATTGTTCTCCCTACTCTCGCTACCCCCCTCTTTCTCCTCCCGATCCGCCATCCCCAAAACGCCTGCGATGTCTGGGCACGTGTCCTTGGACTCCTCCCTCTCCTCGGCAGGCCTGGCGCCTGCCTCGGTGTGTCCGGTTGCCTCCGCAGCGGATGCCGCAGCGCCCGCCCCACTTGCATCCTCATCCATCTCCTCCTTCCTAGCGCGTGCCTGTGCCTTCGCCTTTGCCTTCGCTTTCGCTTTCGCTTTCGCTTTGGCCTTGGGCTGTCCTTTCTTGTTTTTTTTTCGGCTTGCGTGCTTCGCCATCCTCCTCCTCAGGCTCTGCAGCAGCTTTGGCCTTCTGCTGTGCATCCTGCAGCTCCTTGAGCGGCGCTGTGGCCTTTGCATGGACACAAGGGTTGCCCTTCACAAGTCATGATTGGTCAACTCACTGGGCGGCGGAGTATCAGTTTGGATAAGAAAATTGTGCTAAGAATTCTACGCCACATTTCTGTTTCGAGGGGTTATGCAACCCTGAACCCTAAATCCCTAAAACCCTATGTGCGCGGTCCTGCTGGTCATAGATAGCAGCACGATCACCCAAGCTCTGCTGGATGGAATAGCCTGCCAGGAAGCCATCTGAAGTTAGCAGGGGCACACCTGCGGTATGTGTCGCGGCTGCAGGCGTAGGCTGAGTCACTTCTGGCGTCACTGGAGCAGGTTCTTCGGTAGCTGCTGGAGGTTCGTAAACATCTGTGCCCTGATTAGCAGCCACAGCTCCCAACTGTGCACTGCTGCTAGCAGACTCCTCACCAATCTCATCACCCAGTGAATCAGCTATGGACACAGGGCTCATGGTCAGGTTCTTGGGGGTCAAGAAGTCATTCATTGAAGCTTCAGCATCATAGGCTTGTGTATCCTGCTGACCTCGGAACCCGCCACCAAATTGGGAAGTAAAAAAGAAATGCATCGCAAATCCCAAAGCCGAGGCACTTGGATCAAACAACGACTTGACCGCGTGGGGCTCCGTGACATTGGCGGCAACCACCTGTTGCCTAGGATAAATGGATTTCAGAAGGCGTTCTCTTACAGATCATGCTTGCGTACGGGGAAAAGAAGGCAAGCCGTGTATAGAGAGGACCAAGATGCTTCAGAGACTGTAGATAAGCCAGGCGATTTTTCAATGGTTGCAATCGTTCATGCTTCTCTGTAGACACCAAATCGTCATCAGCGGTCCATGTTTTCTTAGCACATGGCGTTGCAATCAGTTCCTCCTCAAGATCAATCACCGGACACTTTGGAGCTGACCCTGTAGCCCCGCAGAGCTCTGCATGGGGGTTTGACTCACTAGGTCTTGGGTGCAAAGACTCGATGTCTGATCCAGCGACCTCAGGAACTACCCCAGTAGACACGTCCTGAGGGTGGGGAAGAGCTAGCCAAGGGGTCAGGCGTGTCCTCTTCCATTCCCAGGGCCTCACGCAAATCCTTAGCAGGAAGTTCGTCTTCAAGGCCGCTAAGGAAACGAGGGCTGGGCTGGGGCTCGCCATCGATTGGCGGCGGCTCTTGCTGATCAGTTTCAGATGAATCGTCATCAGCTAGGCGATCAATATCAAACTTGTCAAAGATATTTTCGTCATCATCGTCATCTTGCAGAGTTTCCTTTCGGGAAGCTACAATTGGTTTGGAATTGAGAGTGCACATGCATATTCTATACCTAAACGGTCTGGCAACCCAAGTAGCCCCTGCCAGAGGTTCATCTTGCTCGTGAGCTCGTGTTGGATCCCAAGCTTCTAGCAAAATGCGCCGCAAGACTCGAATGTTCCTGTCCTTATGAAATACTCTGGATCAAAACAATTAAGTTCGCAGCACCCTAGTGAACTATTGATAGCTCTTTATAAGCCCATTGCATAGCCTAGTGACGCTCGACTTGCTAGTGTTGTTGAACCGCCGAATGAACAGGCTCATAAACTTGCGGAGGCCCCAGCCATCCAACTCCATTTGCACGTTGCCGGGGATCAGGTGGAGCAAGGAGAACAGATTGCAAACCTTGCAGGGGTTGTCTCATGACCATTTCGAAGTTGCTTGGTATTTACTCACGGGAACATGCGCCGGGCCTCCTTCTTGCACACATTCTGTGTCGGGGTCCGCTTGATAGGGATGACGCTGACCCACTTCCGAAAGAATGGTTCCAACACTTCGAAATTCAGAGATGCGCAAGGGAAGCTTGGAACCCCAGTCTTTTCAGCAGACAGCCATACTAGCAAGCGGTTGTCCACAAGAACCTGCCTGCGGATGGGTTCTATAGCTTCCCATTCTTTGGCAAGCCCATCCATTTTGACACGGGGGATGGAACCATGCTTCCGGTTTCGTCCCATGAGGCCACACGTCGATCTAAGACCAAGGCACCAAAATGGGCTTGGCAAAAAAAAGCTGCAAGCGTGGCAGCCAAACACATGGTTTACTGTAGTGGCCACTACTGATTTTTCCACGACTGACAGCCTGAGATCCCAGCGCCCGGTATTCAGCTAGAGAACGCCGCCAAAGTACCTGTCAGGAACACCATCCCTGCATGGATGACCCTATCGTTGAAAGCTTCACTGAGTGCAGTGACATATGCACGAGCATGGCGAAGTATTTCCAGCGAAGCACTATAAGCGCAGAAGCTAAGTCCCGAGTTTGCCATAACTAATGCGAGCGATGCTGCTGGCCATCACCGAACTTCTGTGGATCAGCCTTGGCTTGGGTGTCTCATCAAGCTCACGGATTCGTCAAGGGAGTTGAAAAGTTGAAGCCTAAACACTAAACGAAGCCAAGCAACTTTCACATCCTCCCGAGCATCTTCCCGAGCACCTCGGTATCCATTGTTGGAGTTTACCCTTGCTATTCTCCTCTAGCAACCCTGCAGTGCTAATCATTGAGGCTAGATACAGCGCTTCATCCAAATATGGACAAGACGATGCACGACACCTCGAAGTTCATAGTTCTTTACGACAACCTCAATCTTCTGCGCATCGGTAGGGCTGGGCTCCTGCAGTGAGCTTGTGTGAGACCCATGAATGAATCTTTCTTAGTGCTGAGTAACAAAGGGTCCTTCGCAAAATTCAATGCCCCAAATGCATCCTGCCAGAAGTCCAGCGGCAGATCAGCAAGACCTGCGCCAATCGGGTGATGCTTTTGAAGTGCAGAGATTTGATTCGGGGCTTGGAGTTTAGGGTTCAGGGGTT
>CAJNIZ010000931.1:5252-30517 GCA_905231905.1 Symbiodinium pilosum
TCAAATATGCGCGTCGCGCGTAGTACTACTACTACTACTACTACTACTACTACTACTACTACTGCTGCTGCTGCGGTACTGCGGTACTGCGATGACAACTGTCATCGCCATCCGCACTTCCCATAGCACCCCGCCCACAGAGCAAAACTGACTATGGCTATTAGCTGCTGGCTGTTGCAATTATAGAGGGGACACAAACAAGCAGGCCCAAAGAGCCCAGACAGAGGCAGCTACGAGCAGGATACATCCCAAAGGCCTGTGCCACACCCTCGGCACCCACCGGAAGTGTCTGTGTTGCTTGGAGATGTGCAAGGCCTAAATCTGCCAGCATGCACTGGTAGTGACCTTGGGATGCTTCCAACTTACCCCTGTGAGACACCATGACCACTGCGCACAGCATCTTTCAAGTTGAACCACGTTACAGACAACCATGAGGTTCAAGAACGCACCGCATGCGTGACACTGTGCCATCTTACGCATGTCGCCCAAAAACTAAAGTTGAACTAAAGCTGCTATCGCTGAGGTGAAAAAGCCACAAGGCGATACCAACAGCTACTAGTTCCACAAGCGAACTATTACTGCTGCGCGGCTGGCACTTTGATAACTGCCCCTTGCAGAAATCCACACTCCATTTTTCAAACCGTCTTCAAACGCAAGAACTTTAACTTGACTGTCCCAAAGAAATCTCCACGAGAACACGTAGGAGAATGGCCTTTAACAGCTAGCCAACCTTGAGGCCATTAATTACCTAAAACAGAATCCCAAATCCCAAAGCATTTGTCCAGCCAATCCACCCTAGACCAACAAAGGGTCTACTCTCCAAATGCGCCTGCATGATTTTCCTGTACCTCCCAAATTATCGATCCGTATACAAACTATAAAACCTGAATAGATATTCCATACAGCCATGCCTAGGGCTTGTATTGATCAAAAATCACTCCTACAAACATGTTCTATATGGTTTAGGGTGTACAAGGCTGGGCCAACCTTAGGATCCATTATCATCCTACAAAAGCCCTACAAATCCCAGAGCCCAGCGACACTCCATTTCAGCCCCAAGCCTTCAACTTTTAAGCCACACACCCCAAAGTCCTGACATTTGAAAGCCTCCATATCCCAAGTAGGTTGCATCCACTCAGCTTAGAGTAAAGGAAATAAATTCTAGCCCAAGTGGCATGCTAACGGATCTGCCACCGAGACATCGACCTGTACCCCTGGCCAGGTCCAACCAACCTGCCCGAGCTTTCGGACTTCGGGGGATACACTGAGAGGTATACGACATAGACGTTAGGATTTGGTGATTTGGTCAGAGCTTAATGCTTGGGAAGCCCGGCGTGGTTGAAGGCTTGGCTCTTGTATTATATAGCACAGACCCAGCCATCATCAGCCATGGAGAAAGAACCCCACCTCGCCAGTCTCTCGAAGTCTTGCATGCTGTAAAACCCAAGTTTCTGCAGAAGTCTTGAGCTTATGAGCATCTAAGTTTCCCACAAAAATGCAAAGGATAACAGCCCTGAACATGTCACAGTGTCACCGTGGTACCGTGGGAACTGCCCCCGCGCCAACGTCGAGGATGCTAAGCTTCTCAGGGCTTCTAATGTCAATCCAGCGCGGCCTCGTCTTGGGTTGGTGCTTATCCCATGGCCGAGCTGTCAATGGCCGTGGTCTTAAAGTTGTAGAGATTATAGGGATACTGACTCTGACTGACAAACTGAATATATAGTCGACTTTGAACAACACCTAGGCCCTTGTTGGGTGCACGGAGTGCGGGAGGACTGCAGGCTTGCAATGGGCTTGAGTAATGTCTGGTAGTTTAGAGGTTGGCGGACTCAAACTAATGGCTGGCAGGTTGAACCGTTTCGGTACAAGAGAGGTATGCTAAGAGAACAAAACGAATTTCTTACATGCACTGGAGCAAGATGGAGCAAGAACTGTGACGTCGAAACCTGCTCGGCAAAAGTTCGGAGGTTGTCATTCCTCTCGCTGAAGGCCATAAGTAAGTTGTATAAAGCAACAAGGCAACTGTCAGGCTGAATATGGCTCCGTGTCATCTTCGCATTTGTCACCATGTCCAACACTTCTCACCCTGCGCGTTGAACGGATGAGTTTTCATTACTTGTACACAGAGAAATGTGGACTCTGCGTGTCCACCGCTGTGCTAGTGAATACTCAGGACAATTTGATGCCAGCTACCATACAACTCAAGCTTGCTCGAGGAGCCAGAATCCTCTGATGAGGTACTCCAGCAACCTACATCGCTAATGGCAACCAAGGGGCCGTGTAGTCAGCTGCTTCAGTTTCTCGTCAAGACTTCGGCCAAGCAAATCGTCGATATCCTTACTTCTGCGGAAGTCCATCTGTCATAAGTGTCGAAGAGTCAATGCAGTCCGCTAACGCAACGATCGCAGCAAAACGCTCTGCCTGAGGTGATCATGGGGGAAGGTAGGCTCAATTGAGGTTGCTTCCTTATGAGATTGATTGACCTGGCTTCTGGGTTAAACCGTACGCCCTGCGTTCCAGTACCCTATGCTTCCAAACACACATGTAAGGTCATATATGCTGCATAAGCCCCATGTAGAAACAAACCACAAACCACGGCAAACCGCCCTTCGCACTTTTCAATTGAAGCAACGAAGTCGCTGCTTGCGAGAGTTCCTGCAGCCAGTAGAACCAGAACATCAACTGCTGCCATACCTTAGCTGGGCCAGTGGTGGAATGCAGGGAAAACGTCATCCGTGCCATTACCTGGATTGCTTCGCCCAAGTTCTGGAAATGTCTGAGCCCAAACCTCCGCCCGCATCACTCACGCTTCAACAGAAGCTTAATTACAATCCATCGTCAAGACCACAACCCTTGACCCTGCCACAAAAACAGCTCTTCATTGAACAGCCTTCAGTGGGCCTATAGGGCAGGAGGGAAACTGCTGCGGGTAATTATTGTGAGCTTCCATGAATCCGCCTGATTGCCAAGTCCTTGCATTTACAAACCCTCAACACCCAAACTGCACCTCCAAGACTCCCAGAACCCATCTGTTTTCATGGTGTGTCTAAGAAACACGGCGTGTAGCCTTAGACTCGAAACAACTCTAATCCTGAGCCATGAAACCCAAACCCTAAATTCCAATCCACAAACCACCATGTACCCTAATCTCCTAACCCTACACTTACCACCAATCCATCAATCCTAATCCCTATACCCTTCCTAAACTCTTGAGATGTAGCTACGCCATCCGACCATTCCTGTGGCTTATCGCGGAAGACGTCCTCGGTTCTTCGGTCTGTTGGTTCACTGTGTGGATGGAGGAAGTCTTGCACCACCTCATATCTAAGTATATGATATACTGTTGCTATTACGGTGTCGTTTGGATCCTAAGTCCCAAGTGGGGCAAGATCGCTTCCATCCGCTGTAGCAGAAAGCCTAGAACAACAGTGGTATTCAGTCGACTCATGCCAAGACTTTGGGGTGCGTCTCTGCTGCTCTCGAAAATGAACTTTACTGATTTGAGAAAAACTTATTTTGCTGCACAATCTAGGCTCAGGGCTTGAACTCAAATGCGAAACACCTCCGTTGTGTCAAATAATACCTAGTATCCGCGTGGCGGCATTGCTGCTGCCAGCCATGCTGGAGTCGCAAATTGAAGTACAGGACCTCCCAGGGCATGGTCTATGTAGAGTATAAGGCTCAAGAATCAGAATCAGATCTTGTGCCTATTACGAATAATAGGCTCCCATTGCGAGAATGATCCAATTTGGGTTCACGGGCTTCATGCCTAAGATTTCATGTCTGAGGCTGTGCTGTCCTAAACAAGCTCCAAGAACTCTTTATTCTGTCTAAGATAGACTGATCAAGGCCCTCTTAGCCGATCTGGAGGCTGAGGCAAACCCGGAGCCGTGATGGAGGCATCATAGTCTTTGCAGGCTGAAGGCCAGCGCCTGGCACCGCAGAGCCTTGAAGAACTTGATGGAAGAGGCCCTACAGCTGCAACCTGAATGGATCTCCTTTCTGTACCCTCACGCCTCCTCGAAGTCCCACGAGCTTTGATTGCAGCAGCGGCTGTAGGTATATGCGCCTTGCCAGCACCTGAGGGTCATAACATTCAAATGGCAAGAATCAACATTACTCATATGATGGTTCAAAGGGGGGGCCCCTCAAGTGTTGGGAAACTCCTGCGTTGAATCGTAGAATCTGGCAGGCCGGACCCGACTTCAAGTGCCTGGGGCCTAGGGGTAAGGTGTTTGCTGTTGTCAACAGCCTATAATCGAAGCTCTCGCTATTCAAGCACATCTGACACTCTAGCCCCAATGCCAGTAGGTGACCCAAGAAGACAAAAGCCTGCAAGCAAACTTTTGAACTCGTCGGCCCGTTTACTCGGGAGGTGAAAGGTAAGGAGTGTGCGGCGCATCTTCATATGGAAGCAGATACAAAACAAACCTACATGAGTTGAATATTGATACCTCGAGTTCATACGATGAATCTGAGGCCAGAAGACATATTAAATCTGCTTCAATGAGTTTCGGAGGACAAAATGTGCAGGCCGGTTTGGCACTGATTTACGTCCACATCGGCATTGACTTAGTTGCGCTACTACACTCCGACCTCTGAATGCTTGCAAGCCTTCGGTGAACAGCAGTCGCGGAACTGCAAAGCAGGACATGCTTTGGGATTTGAATACCTCACTGAAGCCAAAACCTTGACATGCCCTGCTGCACATATCCCATCCGATCTTGCCCAGCCGTGGGTGGCAGCAAAGCACCTGGAAAGTGGCAGAGCTGTGGCTTGAGGATTCACACGTATGGTTTGCCTTCGACCTGCGCCCGCAGAACTGCTACAAGTAGCAACAGGTGGTGATGGTGCCTCACGTCTTAGCCCGTTGAAAGGATCATGTGTTAGAGCAGGACACTGCGCAAACTATATAGAATCTTATATGAACACGTGTATTTCTGGGGGCCAAAAGCTTGGCCTGGATTGCGGGATTGAAGCGGAGGGCTGTGCCTTGTGGAAAACAAGCGGTAAGGTGCTGCCTGACCTACCCAGGTACTTGACCACATTCTCGGTCTGCCAAGCTGCAAATTAAAACGAATCCTCGGGGTCTGAGTCTCATGGGTCCTTACTATCCGCTGGTATCCAACATTGAGGGATGGACGTTTACATGGCTGCATGCGGGAACAAATCCAGAACTCCTGTAACAAAGGCCCGGAAACAGCAGGTCGCCTTCTTCAGACTAAACCCAAACACATAGCACAAACATCCAAAGGATGCTCCCTGAACCCATGTACCATCTAATCCTTATACCTCACCTCTGGCCAACCCCACAACTTTGAATCAACATAGGGCAAGGTGCTGGGTCGTGGCCATCTTCCCAACACTCCTCACATGTCTTCTTGAAACCTAAAAAGGGTTTAGGTTTGTGTTCAGGGCTGATCCTGAGTCCTCGCATAGTGCTGCGAAGTTCAGCGCCAACATAACCCCTTTGACCGAACTCCACAGTAAGCTGGAATTGAGGTCGGGTGTCTCTCTGCCTTTTTTCTGCCCTTTATATGCCACGAAACTTCAGATCTCAGCTTGAAACCTTCCTGGGCTCGTCTTGCAGTTAGGGGCCCAACACATCCGGAATCGTGCTCTGCTTGCGGCAGCTTTACACCCAACAGAAGAAGATCCAACTTTTGGCACATTCCCTCACAAAGAAAAATCATCGAGGCTCTGAGGAAGTACTGGGCTTTGCTGCGTGCAGAAGCAGCAGCCAGTGGGGCCAGCTCCCGAGGCCTTGCACCCTGTGAGCCATGACCGGAAAGTTGCAGCTTGCATTGCTTGCTATTTTGGCAAATGCTTGATTGCTTGTGTAGGCTGGTCTTACAGTACTTTAGGATCACACGGATTTGGATGTTCAGTTTGGGGTTTTGGGCTTCGGCTGGAGCGTGTACGGTTTCTCTCCAAATATAAGGGTTCGGGTGCTGCTATTAGTTTCAGATCGGGCCTCAAGCTTTGGGGGTCACAGGGAAATTCGTATTATTGTGTACTTGTTTGACTGGAACTGCCCAGCATCCGCATGGGTGCCACTAGCCGCGACCAGATTGTCCCTACGCTTGAGTCGAAACACCTGCTGCAGGGGCCCTACACAGGGCTGACCACAGAGTTCGGCAGGTTTTGGTCTGGGATTTTTTGGACCATGAGGCTATAACGCCTATATGAATGCTTCACATGCAGACTTTATCGCCTGATGTTTTCCAGTACTCTCATCCAATACCCTCTCCACGCCAGCAGTCCGACATCATCGAGGATGGTGCCAGGGCCCTCCAGTGGCTTGTGCAAATGTGGTGAAATGCCAGGCAGGGCATCTCGATATACATCAGAATAGTAGAGTAATTCGACGTCAGCTTGCCTCCTCCTCTTCGTGCGTGGGCCCATTAAAGGACCGCCGCCTGATTCAAGGGCAAGCAGTATATGTAGGGCACCTGGACAAAGGGCATGTAAAGCTACAGGCTTGCTACCAGTCACAGGAATGAGCCGAGAAATAAACCCTCTGTAACCCTGTAAGCCTCAATTCAACCCACAACACCTAAACCACAGGCGACAGGACTACAAGGCGGGCGGAGGCTATAGTTTATTCCTTGAGCCGTACATATGCCCTGGCCGCGGATCTCAATCCCGGCCACAGAAATCCCATTGCAAAGAAACAGAGATATCCAGAGCACAGCAGAAGCACTCTCGAATCTGTAGCAACCTTGCGCCTTAGACATATTCCCGCAGGAACAGGGCAGATGTGGTCTGCGACGTCCCGGCCTGCAGCGATGCACCATCTGATCGTAGATATCCTGACCAGTCTGGCAGCTGTGGAAGAAGGAACGGAGGTTTAACGATCTTCGGGTCATCCGGAGCCTACTGAATGAAGTTAGGAATGCCTCTCTGTCGAAAAGGCGCAGACTGCAAGATCGGAGTTTCAGCCCGAATGGCTCCAAAACAATCAGGACTTCATGCAGACTCTTGGCCATGTGGATTCCAAAATTCCTTTTCTCAACTCCAGTGTCCTGACAAGGAGTGTGTGGAACTATGGCCCCTCATCTTCTCAGCAGTAAGATGCGCAAGAGTTCCAGTTCCCAGGCAATTTCACGGCGCGCCCCATTCCCAATCCCCATACTCCCTAAACCTAAGCCTTGCAACACTGCACTCCAGGGTGCTGAGGCCTGAAATCGCTCGTGGAAGAACATCCTCTCATAAACCACGATGAATTCAGGATACACCTGCCGGATTGCAGCGCACATCTTAGCAAGTCTGTTGCGACTTTTCATGGAAATCCTGAAGCGGCTGCGCTGAAGCAAAAGCTTTTCTAGAACATATGTTTGCCTACGAAATCCTCAGAAACCAGAATTGAGTACTTAAAGCTCTGTGTTTTGAATCACTGTGGTGCTGGATGTTCACGGCTCCACGTACTGTGATGTAGGACATTTTTGGGTTACCAAGCTAAGCAGTTCCTTTGCATAGGAAAGCCTAGGGCCTTAGGGCGTGCAGGATCTGCTTCAGGAACATTATGACTGATCCCGAAGCCTGGTCGTCATGGTACCTCAGAGCCGGGAAGGATCTGGATCTGTGAAAGTAAGAGAGGAATCTTGTATGAGGGGATTTGTTGAGATGGGAGTACCATGGGTACTAACTTAGTAGACACGGAATGCCCTACATGGCGACTGGGGCAGGTGTGACACATAGCTGAAGCTTAAAGGGTCCAGGCATGAGGACTTTTGGGGGATGCGGTTTGAAAGCTTCGGGTTTGCAAAGCAGGTCCACGGCGACGAGGGCAGTTCATGTCCGAAGCTCACTGCGCTAGGTTGAAAGCTCAGCACTCACAGGAGGTCAGCTGCAAGGCATTTAGTCCACAAGGGCTCAGCTTTAGGGTAAGTATTCAACCCGAATCTCGCATTTTGGCCTTCATCTCCAGGTTGGTAATTTTGTCACTGCTTATTGACTTAATGGGGGATGGACAGTCCTATACGCGGGGAAAAGTTATGTAAGGTAAGTTGTCCGTCGTAGGCTCCATGCTCAGAGACTTGGGAAGTCACCTGATTCTCAAAGCCAACCTGCAGTTGAAACTGAGGCACGCAGTCACTAGTAATGAATACCTCCTCATCTTGCGGCTCTGGGGTGGCCAGATCTGAGGGATAGCCGATAGCCCCGTATGTCAAGTCGAGCAGCCCCAGACTACAGAACTTTTCACGATTATGCGCACATCTACACTACTCATAGGGATGTCGATGGTCCTGCTACTCTTCCACGGTGCTATCGTGTTTCTAGACATCCTCGATCATGAGCGAAGCTGCAGGACGAACTCGCGGAAGGTGCCACTGGTCTTCTTCCGGTCACCCAGCACAGAGTCGTATGCAGCAGCCTGGCAAGTATTCCGCTCACGGGCTGAGGCATCTGTGCTTTGGGATGCTTTGAAGAAACATCCATTGTACTCCTTTGAAGTGCGCCCCAGCTTTCGCAGGTACTCGCGCTACCTGTGGCGAAATGTCTTCCCTACATGGCACAACAGGGAAGAGGCAAACAACACACACCACTCAGACCCCTGAACCATCAAAAGCAAGCCTACCGTACCCCAGACACTGAGACGGAACCGAACATCCCGAACACCTGGTTCAGATCCTTTATGTTTGCATGCCCAAAACCTTGCAAGCCTTCAAAATTCTGAAGGTCCAAAATGAACCCATCCTTGCCCCGGAGCTCTGCTGCCCTTGAGAAGCAAGTCTGGGATAGTATGGAGTCACGATCCTCGCCAGCCTACATCCCACGTTGAGGAACCCTAATGCCGCATATCCAGGAACCTCCTCCCTTGTTTGACACTTCCCCCGCCTCCCCTAAGCAACTGCGCTGCAATGCGTCTGCGGAGGGCCGCATGTCATCACTGTAGCGGACCTGCAAGGTCTTGGAAGCTTGTTATCTGCTGGGGGCTGAGGGCTAAGAGCTCTTGGTTCCAATTTCAAGGTTGCTGGACGATCCCGCCATGTATGAAGCCGAAAAGTGCAATGGATTGCAAAGAGAGGGAGGCAGGTTCGAGGCCACTAACCTAGAAGAACGTGCCAACGACGCAATGGGAAAAGGTAACGCTGAGAGAATGGGCTGCGCTTTACACCCCAGCGCTGGTTCCACCGACGCCGGGGTGGTCTACGAACGTAAGATGCATCTACATGAATTCTGTGGTGGTGACATGTGCGTCGACAGGTTAGGGTTGCCCTCTTCTGGGTATCCAGCACAGAGTACAAAGGGACCAAATGAGATCAAATCAAAGGGGTAGCTGCATACGCAAAAATGCCGGTCTTTAGATCCCTGACTCTATATACATATGCTCAACACTGTAGCACATCGGCTTGGACCAGATCACCCAGATGGCTATGCCTTGCGTGTGTGCAACATATTATAGATCTTTGATTTGACTGATTGTGTGCTTTTGGTGCAATGTCAAGTGACCGCAACAAGACTTCCCAGAGCGTCACCTAAAATCCTAGAAGACATACTTCATTCCATTTCTACTTCAGTTAAACCCAGCACCCTGAAAACGACCCCTGCAGCCAGCCACCATGCCTTGCCGAGAAGACTGCGGCAGACCATGAGGACAGAATGCCTGTGGAAGCCCTGGGTTAAGGGGGTTTGGGTTTGAAGGATCGAAGACTTGAAGAACATGGTCCTTGCATTCGTCGCGGGAAGTGGGGTTTAGGATCTAGGGTTTTGGCTTCATGGTTCGGGCCTAGATTTGTGGGGGTATGCAAGCTGCATACTGAAGCTTCCCCGTGACAGTCAGGTTTACGGCGCGACGCATGTTCGCTCTCTTGGCCCTATCTATACTATACAGCCCGAGCGGACGTTGAGTATTTGGGTTTGGAATGGACAAGCTGAGCTGCACATAGATCATCAACCGTAAGTTCTCTTGCGATGCAGTCTAGGCTGAGCCTACAGCAATCCAAGCGCTGAGCGTGTCCTGTTCCGATGGCGATTCACTCAGATGCAAGTCCTACATCTAGATTAGGCTGCCCTTGATCATTTGATTGCAAAACAATCTGGTAGGATCCCTAGGAAGCTAGAGGCCAAGCATTTTGGGGAAGGTCACCATGGCTGAGTCCAAAAAGGAACTCAAGCTTGGCCCAAAACTTTGAGAGACCGCCCGGTGCTTTTGAAGCCCCAGTACCTTCTCAGCTCTTGCGGCGGGCCAGGAGGCGGCCGGCGGGGAGCTCTCCCCTCCTTGAAGGCAAACCCCAAATAGCTAAATATTCGGTATCCCACAAAGTCTTGACTTGGGTGGGGTTCGGGATATTTCAGGATTGCTGGCTTGCTGGTTGCAACATGTTGCCTTTTGGAATATAGTGACTGGGGTGGGTTGAAGTTCTGTGGGCTGTGGGGTGCCAGCAGAAGGTGTCGGGGATTGCGGCTTGGGGCTGGCTATTCTTGCTTTTCTTCTAAACCGACATTGTGGCTGAGTCGAGAAAACTCCGAATCTGAATCCCCACACCCTGAAACCCAATCAACCCCAAACCCCCGAAATGCTGTCCTAACACATTGAGCCGCTGTCGTCCTTGCCAGCGCTCTCACTCAGCCATAATCACGGTGTAAATCTTGGCCTTACTCAGGCCCAATAAGCCCCAACAAATTGCACCAAAAAACCTCTTCTCTTGGGCATGTACGAGTACAAACATACCAGTCCTGTCCCTAGCGCCGAAGCCTTCCTGTAAACACACTGCCTGAAATTCTCTTCTGCAGTGCCAGTCCTCTTCTTCTCCAGCTGCACCCCTTGGACCCTCGCCATACTCGTCCGACCTCGGGGGAGTGCTGAGCTATGACTCGGTGGACTTGACTCTTCGGTGTCGGCATCGGGGTGCAGCTGTGAAGTTGTAGCGATTTGTACTTCAATGTCGCAAGGCGAAATTTGTCTACAAGCTGGTACGCAGGTGACGTGCAGTTCTCCGGTTAGTCCAGCAGTCGCGTCGCAACTCGAAGCCCTGAACACGGTCAACCGGTGCAAGCAGTGCCATATAGTTTCCCGCTAAGGTATGCCGAACTTTTCCAAAGCAAATGGAGCGGAGGCAATCCAAGGCATCGACTTCGTTACCTTAGCCATTGACAAAATCACGGAAAGTTGGCGCTTCCAAAAAAAGCTTGGAGGGTGATGTATACAAGTACCCAGGCACTGCGTGACGGGATGGTTTACCTCCTCAAGCGCGCGCATGACGGATTCGGGTATCAGAATTCTGCACAACACTTGCTCGTTTCACCATGATTGCAGAAGATTCGCAGTATGGGAGCCAAGAAACGTTCTCGGCTAAGTAGATGCCCTTTCCGTACAGCCTGGGTCACCCGAAAGCACATCATGCTGACTGCGGCCCAGGACTGGGGGGGATGTTCGCTGCCGGAGCTGTAAGACTTGCTGTAGGGTTTTATAGGGTATTGAAGCGCCCCCAAACAAACCCTAAACAGAAATCAGAGCACTAATGCTTATAGGAGTGGCGACTACCAGACAACTGCCCACCACCCTCCAGGATACCTGTGTGGGGTTTCTCAAGACAGGGCTACGTTTTCTCGTTCTAAAGATGTAAAGGCAAAGGTATGTTCACCTGTATCTATGAGCAAGTACCGTGAATGTGCATATATAGATATATAGATATGTACCTGACGTCTCGCATGCATACATACATACATACATACATCCTACCTACCTACGTACGTACATACATACATAAATACAAAAATACATAAATACAAAAATGCATACATACATACATACATACATACAGACAGACAGACAGACATACAGACATACAGACATACAGACATACAGACATACAGACATACAGACATACAGACATACAGACAGACAGACAGACAGACAGACAGACATACAGACAGACAGACAGACAGACACACACATGCATACAGACATACATACATANNACAGACATACAGACATACAGACAGACAGACAGACAGACAGACAGACATACAGACAGACAGACAGACAGACACACACATGCATACAGACATACATACATACATACAGACTGACGGATAGGCTGACATACATAGGTACATAGATACGCATACGCACAAAAGGAGTTGCCTATGCGATAAGGGTTCAAACGCATAAGGGTTGTACGTGCATGTTATATGTATACACATGTGTACACGCATATATCCGTATGTATACTATTGTAGCCCAAATTTATCTATGCCGATCTGTTTAAGGTTTGAGGAACCGCGACTATTCAAAAGTACATGACTCAAAGGACAGAAGCACTATGCAAAGGTGGCTGGCGTTGCATACAGGGTGGACCCATAATGTTCTCAGGTGGCTTCTGCAAAAACAACATCGAGTACTTCGCAGCACTAGAGTAATTAGTTCAATCATCAATTCAGTTGTCCGGCTCCCTATCGACATTCCTTTAGAGCGTACCAAGGTGACTGCCCGTACCGCTGATGAAGGAAGCCCGGCGCGATCCTAGAAACACACCGACACTCCGCGAATGGAGGTCATATGGTAGTCTTTCCTGCAACCAGCTTGTCCCAAACCCCGTGGAAGGCCACATCAAGGTAAGAAGCGTGCCCGCATTGGAGCCCGTGAGGTCAAGCCGAAAGTCGTTGTCTGCCTGAGTGATCAAAAGAAGCATGACATTTACACCAGCATTTGAGGCTCTCGCTTTGCGTTGAGAAGACTGCGCATCGTGTGGTTGATGGCTTGTTAGCCTGCGGTCTCGATGCGGCCATTCTTTAAGAACGATGGGATTGGGTTTGCAGACGTACGGAGGCATACGGGAATATATGAGTCCAGTTCTGCAGATGGACGCGTTCGGATGTGGAGGGATGTGCTGAGGTGACTTAAGCAGCTGTTTCAGGGATAGCATCATCCCCAGCAAGCCATCATATATTAAGGCAGTCGTATCTGCAACTGGGCGCATGGATACTGGGGAGATTTCCAAAGGAGGGGGTCTCCAATATCAAGCAGTAGCCAGCTTTAGAAGATCTAAACCGTAATGCCAAAATGCTGTTTGATTCCTGGCTTTGCAGCTTGTCCTGGGCTCTGGTGGAAGCGTGAAGTCTTTGCGGGGTTGTGTTTTCAGTGAAGTTGGGGGACAGGCTGCGCCGGAAGAATCTCCCATGTTCCAAAACTATGCGGTAAGGAAACCCGCAGAAAAGCCTCAGAATCCTCAGGCAAAGTGCAGCAAAGCAGCAATTCCAGCCTCGGCTGCATTTAGGGCTTTGGGTTTTGTGATTGATGGACTGAGATGACAGAAGGACGTTTGCTGTTGGCGGCTTTGAAGGGACTTTCTCTAAAGAACAACCTCAGATTTGAAGTTGTTTTGTGGAATCCTGGAAAGCCTCTCAGTGCTGCCTGTCTGTGTTTTGAACGATGCAGATTGTCCCCAGTGGACATCCTGATACTCTAAGCATGTCTAATCCCAACTTTGGCAAGGCAACCTGTGGATGAATTTCTGCTGCACCGCGTATCCGAAGGACCCTGCTGCACGGGGGGCTCTCTTACTACAGTTCTATGCGCTGGCATGCTCGGCCTACCCTTCTTGGGAACGCAGGACAGTGTGGCGCAGGGAATTGGAGGAGCTGGACACCCTTCATCTTCCGAAATGGAAAGCTCCTCCGACAAACTTCCCTAAACTTACTGCCCAAAGACATCCCGCTAGCCCGTAAATACAACCTAGATGCTGACACACCCCATAAATGCTTGCTCCACTGAAGGACACCCAGTAAGACCCTGCCTAAACCCTAAACCCAAACCCTAAACCTGAGAAACAGGGGAAAGGTGGTGGCTTGATTGAAGCCCAGCTTCTGCGGCTTCGAAGCTGGTCCCATGGAAGAGCCAACACCTTTGACGGGTTTAGGGTTTAGGGGATGATGGTTACATAGGGGTTAATGGAAAGTAAAATGGAAACTACAGGGATTATAGGGGTTATATAGGGGGTTACAGGAGTTATACGGGTATTGTTATACCCCAATAATGGAGAATCAAATGGGAAAGAAAATGTAAAATGAACAGGAAACTGGGATGATTATGGGTTATATTTGGGTTATATTAGGCTTTAGCTTTCGGGGCGGTTCTGGGGGTAATACTATATTTAATCTTATAAGTATGGATCGCAGGGACAACAGAATTTGAGTCTATCTATTGGGATTGTATAGGGGTTGTGCGGGTAAGAAGGTCAAGAAATGTTCCCTATGGGATTGCATTGGGGCTTACGAGCACCGACCCTTTGGCAGTACGAAATTTCTTCGCCTTTTGGAATACAGGGGGATTCCAGCTGGCTAGGTGGCTGAAGGATTCGTGTATGGTTTCTGAGCGGGTGCTGCACGTCCAGAGTGCATGCAAAGACGTCGATGACATCATGGTATCTGCTCGTCAGGTCCAGGCAGCGCAGATGGACACTCAGAAGGGAAAGGAACAGTTGTCTGAAGCAAACTTAACACAAAACATGAGTTTGAAACCTTAGCCTCCAAATTCATGAAACGTTGTCCGCAAATTCGTGATATTACTGGTCTCCTACTACAATCTCCGTTGCAACAAGCATCAACACACGTCATGCTGTGAAGGTTAATGTGCCTCTACGATTTCTGTAAAGACATTATGAAAGCTATGGAGGCGTTGGCAAAAATCAACTCCACGACATCACAGCAGCAGCAAGCGCTGCGCATCTCTTAATGAATTTCAATAGGGGTGATTCAGGAAACAGGCGAATCAGGGGTTGGGCCAATCAAGCCAAAACATAAACTTCCCGCAGGTGACAGACCTTTGGACCTGGTGGGCCTGTGCCTTCATTCGAACCGAATCAAAATTCGACCAACAAGTCTTGCAGGGCTGCGATTTAATCGCCGAGGGGTAAGCTGCGCAACAGATACTGGAAAAGGTCAGGGTATGCAACATAATCGTGAGGATGAGTGTCAGGCAGAGAACCTCTAAATGCGGGGTAAAGCAGGTAATGCAAAAGATTCAAAGGACCTGACCCCATGCAATCTTCAGAACATTTGCACGTACACCCGTTGACAATGAAACTGGAATCTACTGAGCACCCAGAACCTGCATTTCTTCACACCACACACTCAGAAAACACCAGAAGGTCAAGGCCAACAAATACTCGAGACTTATGCCTGGTCACCACAAGCATTGTTGCTGCTCAGACCGCTACCAGCACCGCCGCCGCCCACTCCACTTCTACTACTATAAATTTCAGGTCGCGGCGCTCACCGACTTGAGAGTCCAGAAGCGGAAGTCGACCTTAAACATTGCTTCGGACTTGGATTTGGCACTCACAGGTAGGATCTAGTTCTCGGGGACTGGGCTTCGTGGTGTCAAATGGCAATCGAAGCAATTCCTGATATATGAGGAAAGTCCTAGATTACCATGTGCGCAGGGGCCAGGGTTCTGAGCGTAGCAATGAGTCATAGGTTTGGCCAAGCCTGACCTGCCGTCAACACTTGCGATAATGATTCTCAACAACGTCCACATCCTTCATCCCGGCCAGGGCTGTTTATCTGAAACTCCCTATGGACAAACATGTGAACACCAAACCCAACTGTCCCAGAATGTGAACCCCAACTCCGAGAAACAAAAACATAGAAATACAAATCATGAGCGCCTTCGGGCACTTTGTTTTCACTTCGTGTTCTGGTGCGCGCTGCGGGCGAGTGGAAAACGAGACACCGAAGTGAAAGGTCACCAGCGGAAACAAACCCACAGGATGGGTTACTGATAAGGCGTGTAGGGATTGGCGACCCAGGGGCTACGGGAATAGATCTGAGGGTGGGTCATGTTGCAAGCTGTGCTCCTTAACTAACTGCTCTTAACTTCGTGCTTCTGCAGTGCTGCGAATCCAAAAACATCCACTGTAGGCGCCTAGCATTCAGTGCGTCCAGTTTTTGTGCATAGGGTGCAAAGATTGGCGCAATCCAGTGTAACGAACCCACCCTTGGGAAGATTACTGTAGGCCTCAGAATTCAAGCCCCTGAAATCTCCCGAAGTGCTAGATGGCATCCGTTGTGGCGTTTACAATGCATTTTGTACTTTGGATTGTTCAGCTAGAATACCTAGCGAACATACAGGCCGAACGAGTCCAGGAAGTATGCGGCGTCCTCTTGCAACCCCATCATACAGCTGCCACGCACACTACGCAGGCCTTTACAGCTGTGTCTTGCCTCGACCCTAAAGCGCACCCACACAGGTTGAGGGGTAGGCTTGTACTAGGAGAGGATGATTCGCATTGCGCTATGAGGGAGCAGATCGCTCTGCTATGCAAGCACCTCATGCTTATGCTCCCCATCGAAAGGTTCTCCACAAAGTTGTTGAATTGATCTCTAGGGTTAATTAAGAACCCCCAAATACTCCAGTAAAGCAAGCTACCTTCCGGGTGGGTGGGTGGTTGGAATATGTAAACATACAATGCTACAAAGGTTTGCATTCCGGCGCCTGCCCAGTGCTCCAGTTGGGACGCTTCAACCCAACTGAACGCCGCTGCAGGCATGAGAGCCCTAGTCTAAACTCCTACGAAGACACTGTTCGCAATAGTGGAAGGTATGAGAACAAGGAAGATAGGAACAACATCACGAGGATGGACATTCAATCCCCAATACCCTTTCTTCATACTAATTTTGAGTCATCGTTGTTTCTTCTTCTGATCGTTTTATTTGGATCTGTCTGGTACGTCACCGTTGCTGTTGTTGTTCTTATTATTCTCAGTCTTCTTCATCTTCATATTGTTTGGTGGGCTTCCGCCCACATGTTCAAGAATGCTGAGGCTTGAATCTTAGGAGAGTGCTAATACAGCCCCAAGTGGTAGGAGCAAGAGGGGTGACAAAAGTCGTAAACATACTGCGAATGATAGCGATGACGGAGTACTGTGTTCTAACTGCACCAAGGCTCTGCGGAAGAGTATGGGGTACTGTAGAGTACTGCAATGTATCTTTCTATCCGTCTCTTAGCAAAGAACTTGCCAGGAGTTTGTGGACAATGGCTCACATCAAACATCTTGCACGATTTCAGCGGCCATTATGGTTGCCCACTCCACTCCCTAAGATGAAGACTTTGCAGCAGTCTCCGACCGAACAGCTAATCCCTTGACCGAATCTTGCCCTCAAGTGGCACTGCAGGAACATTACTTGCTGTTTCTTAGTAGTGGGCCAAGAATGGACAGGAACATGGAACCTCCATATCATGTGCGATTTTTTCCCTACCGTACCAGCACGCAGTAAGTAATGCGGTCGCTGGGCTTATGGAGCCTGCTCCTGCTCGACACAGAAATGCGTTCAGACAATGACTCTTCTTAGATTTGCAGCCCCGCCCCTTTTACAGGGCAAGCTCAAGGAAGAGGACCGTGAGCCTTGAAATCCCCATGTAGTGGGGTGGAAAGTCTGACGACCCCAATCCAAATACCTGAACGACAAAATAAAACAGATCAGTCTATCCATGTCTATCCAAAGATTTGGAGCCAGAGCAACCAAAACCGGCCGTCATAATCAGATGGGAATGTGCCGGCATTCAAGGTGTAGAGCTTCAACCATAGCATAGGCGTGTAAAACTACCACAGAGACTGCATCAAAATTGATAACTACCTGATCAGTAGTCTGGGCCCTTCATCCTTTAATTTAATGCCGACATCCCTTCCAATTTCCATCACCAAACGAGACCCTGCAGGGCTCTGCTGCAAGAACTGCCCCAAAATGAAGAGACACGTGGTTCCATCAGCTAGATTTAGCTGTTCAGTCTTGGTGTTCCGGAAAGCCAGACTGATCAACTTGGAGCCCGTAAACCAGGTGGGACAACACAACTTCAGTGAAGGACGTGCAGCTGCAATAAGTCTTGTGCTGGATAAACCACTCAGCCATACCTCCTCTGAACCCACTGTTTGCACTCCATGCCTATATGCGGTTTGAGAGGCTGACAAATCGACAGACGTGGCAGGTGCCACTTTGCAAAGCACGACCTGATATCAAGCCAATTTTGGGGTTGTGCTGTACATAAACCACCGTTTGGGGCGAGGTTGGCTGAGATCATTAAAATTTGCCCCATGACAAGCGGCAACTCGCTACAGACATGCACCTTGGAATGCGTTTTCCCCTTCAACTTGCATAGAAAGCTTTTCCAGGGTACCTTCTCGTACAGTGAGACTTACTCTTGCTGTTTGTCTAGTGGGGAGAAAAAGGGACGATGCTGTACCCTAGCCCGGCAACCATCCTCGATCCTGTCTTTGCCAAGTAGTCAAGAATCTCCACAAAACGCAGCCAAACGTGACATACCGGAAGGCAGCCCTGTCATTGTACTGGCATTGGAGCGTCTCACGAAATCAGCGTCAGCTTTCGCGTCCATTTTGGGGCGGTCTCTTGCAAAGGCAGCTCGAAAAGGCCACCCTAATTCTGCACCACTGCCAATGCCAGGCCGGCGACATGCGAAGTGATATGAGTGACCCTCCTTAACTCTCTGCGAGGTCAGTACGGCTTAATAAGAAGTGCTAAGATAGATGCCGGTTGGGAGGGGGAGGTCGTTTGATAGGAAGCGTAAGAGTAAGGGTAATGGTACTTGTACTTTGATGGTCGCAGTAGCGGTTGGGGTTGTGATGACGTACTTAGGAAGTCATACAGCCGCAAGGCGCGCTCAGGAGGTTCTGCCATTTTGTGGAATCCGGGGTTCCTTGTTAGCGGTCCATGAGGCTTGACATGTCTCAGGTCTGTATTGGGCTTGCCCCTGTTTCTGGAAACGACTATTTCCGGCGCATAACTGACTCAGTTGTACGCGTGCAGTTGCGGGCCCGCGTTGGGTCTAGCAGACTAGCAAGTATCCAACTTTCAGCTTTAATTCAAACAAACAATCCTGAAACTGTGAACCTAACTGTGAACCTGAGGCCGTAAAAATGTTCAAGCTCAGTCCGGCGACTTTGGAGGCATGGGCGGCTGCTAGAAAACATGGCGTGCCTCAAAGTGTCAGAAAACTGCAAATACAAGCTTCACTCTGCAAGGATGTCTGAAAAGCAGCAAAGATACTCCCGACTCTGAGACACACTGACATGGCAGCAAGGAGACAGCAAGCTTGATTAACCACTCTTCCAGATGCTAGAGCTCTGAGTCTGATTTTCCAACCTGACAAACCCTACCGATAGATGCGCAAGTGCAAACAGGTGGATATCAAGAAGACCTGTTGGCATAATCCAGCCTCAATGTATGTGCCTACAAAAAGTTATGGCAAAGGCTGATGCGCTCCCACTAAGAAGCTCAAACTGCACCACTGCATGCGCAGCTTTCAAAACTAGACGGTGACATGTTCACGATGTAGAATGTTCAAGGAACTGCTTTGCGAAGTTCACCACGAAATGAGCCAACCGGAAGGGTGCCACGAGCGGCAAATGATCCCTCCTGTGTCATGCGCGGAAATAGTCACCCGGCAGGGGCGCTCATCCACTTAGATCCAGGATCCCTATGTGCAAAACAAACAACAACATCACCAGGCTAAGGCCCCTCACATGAAAGGTGACTACACTACACTACACAACACTAGATATGCCGCACCTAGAGCCTGATGAGCATGGCCGGAGTCGGCTCCATGTTGACACGTTAGCGGAGGTGAGATCACTAACATGCTGCCCCTGAAGCGAATATCTGCTTATATCAAACGGTCCGATGTCCTCTCTAACACCAGCCCGCGACGCGACCTAGAGACGAGCATGAGCATGAGACACCTAAACCCTATTTGAACCCAAACCCGACACACAAAACCCTAAAATCAAGCCTGGACCCTAAATCAAGCTCTGAATCGTATACCCTGAGCTCTCAGCGCCACCTCTACATTTGGCTTGGCTCCGCTGGTCTTCCGTGCTCCCACATCAACGGGGCGATGCAGGCAAAACCCCACGGCAGCCGCATCAGGCGGCTCAGCTGTCCTTTTGACCTGATACGAAGACACCTCATACAAGTTGTTCCCTTAAATTGGGCTCATTTCTTGAAAAGTTGGAGCCACCGATGGGTTGCAATTGACACGGCATCGCCTCTGCACCTTTGAGGTGCCTCCTTGTGAGCTCAGTCATGCGTGCATTTCTCGGAATGATGGCTCTCTCTTACAGGGCCTAGACAGGATCCGAAACTGGTGGGGGAACACCAGGCATGTGAGAGCTTGATTAGGCGTTCGGTTGATGCTTCTTCGCTTATGGCCCAGCATGTTGCTCGTTCCGTATATAACGAAAAGTATCCTACCCTCCTCATCATCTTCATCATCCTACCCGGCTTGGATGATGTTCGCTGCGAACTACATACAAACACGAATCACTCCTAGTCTCTGATCACCACCTTCTTCTTCATAACCATCCCTAAGCCCTGCAATCTACACCAGAAACGTCCCCCGAACCCCTTTCATCGCTACATGGCTTTCTCTGAGCTCAGGAGGAGGACTCAAAAATTGCATGCTTAGATTGCGCGCCAGACGTTGCGCCACACACAGCTTCAAGACGTGCCCCCACCACCCCCAAAAGATCATAATGCATTAGAAGGATATGCACAAAAGTTGTGCATGGATTCCGTAGGCAACCTCAGGCCTTCGGAAAAAGTTTACAAAGGTCATCTCAAAAGACACAATCATACATGGGATGCTGCTTTGTACCTCATTTTCAGAACGATTATGATCTCCCGAACGTTTAAGCGAAGATACTTGCACACGACCTTGCATGACTGTCACAGGGTGATGGCGAGGCCCTAATCAGGGCACGCAAATTTCAAATGATTGAATGCTTGGTCTAAAGTAGGCTGGCTTAAGCCCTCAAAAATGCCGAGGATACACCACCCCATCAAGATGTTGTTTGAATGCTTCTGGATTGCGGGTGTGTTGTTCAAGAATGCAGGTGGGCAGGTCGACTGTATCTTAATCAGCTCCTTACGAACCCTAATCAATCGCTGCCATCAACCCCGACGAGCCCCGAATTTCCGTGGAATCTCTGCGGAACGCAAAGTGCAGACTAAAAGGTCATGTGAAACCCTTTGGCTGAGAGCGGCTACTGCTGACGCGGCATTTCTCAAGGATGTATCGCCAAGGCTTCTCCCCTCCAGCCACGAATATTTCTTTTGACTGCTTGCCATGCCCTATGAAGCATGATGTTTTTCGTGGAACATCACCAGCAGGACGCTATCCCAAAATCACAGGGACAATGCGGCAAGAAATTCTGGGCTGCAGGCGTCAACACCACATCTGATCTGTATTTACAAGCGAGGCTTCATAAAGGCGAGCTTTTTCTCTGGGGCGGGGTTAAGGGCTACATAGTGCGTGACTGCTTCCATCTTTTTTGCCTGTGCCGACACGAACCTGTTTTGTTAGGGCATAACATCCGCGAGTAATGTCTCAAGATCTTGTTCTGCCACTATTTACCCCGAGTATCCAGCACTGTCGCTTTAGGTATGCTACCCAGTTCTGCAACACTTTCGGCTCGGGAGGAGGGGCTCTGGGTTAAGATCGTGATGAATCCTGACAGCAAAATTCTCCCAAAGAGCCTGCCAGCCCCGCGCCCTGGATAGCTGTTGAGCAGTATGGCTGTCTGGAGGTTACACTGCCGAGGACAGGGAGAATCTTGCTGCCAGAGCAGTAGAACTATGGAAAACTCGGCCGTTCTCATGGTTCGCGCAGAGCATGCCAGCATGCTACAGTCTGAGGTTATAGAAGCTCAGAAGGATCTTGCTGTGATCAGAGGAACGCCCCTCAGTACCTATCACTTCATAAGCACTCTCACTCTCCCTCTGCTTCAGAACTTAACCAAAGCACCAGAACCAGCCGACTCAATGGAAGCATTTACTTCCAAATGGCTTACCGGGAGATCCTAGGTACTGCTAACCTGCCTCATAGCCCCGGCACATGAGAATATCTCACAAGCCTTACCTGTGACCATGCTGTGAGACGCGGCCTGGAAGCACGAGCACCTCAAGCATGATGCCTTGCTTACAGCTCAGTTAGCTTTTCCTCCTCTGTATAATTTGCAGGATAGTGTTGGACTCGATTTGCTGCAACAAGAGCTTTCGGACTCGTTTATCAAAAGCCCCCTTGTCTTTTGGAGGGTTCGCCTTGATGCGAGCTTTTGTGGGCCAGAATTAGAAACAGCCTGCTTGCGTTTCTGGACTTGGACTACTACTACGAAATATATGATAGTATCATCATTGTGGATACATGTTGCAGTAGTAGTGGTGGTACCAGCTGCTGTTGTCGGAATGGTAGTAGAGGAGGAGAAGGTAGCAGCAGCAGCAGCAGCAGCAGTAGCAGCAGTAGTAGTAGTAGTAGTAGCAGCAGTAGCAGCAACAGTATGCAACAGTAGAACTAGGAGTAGGAGTAGAAGTAAGAGTAGGAGAAGAGGAGGAGTAGGAGGGGGAGTGGTAGTAGTAGTAGTAGTAGTAGTAGTATGATGATGTAGTCGTGGTGGTGGTGGTGGTGGTGGTGGTGGTGGTGGTGGTGGTGGTGGTGGTGGTGTAGCAGTAGCAGGAGCGGTATTAGCAGTAGCATCATCAACAATCGATAATACTGGCAGTGGCAATGGCAGTGCTAGTAGCGGTGGTGGCGACGGTGGTGGACCCATACGAATATACTAACATCATTACTAATACGGATATTGTCAACAACACTAATGATACTAATGGCGGATGGGGGATCCAAACTTTGAATAGTAACTCAAATTCAAAGGACAGGGTCAACACCAAAATCTGTGTCTTGACCTACCTCCAGGTTATTCCGCTGACTACACCTTTCCATAAAGGCTCATGTATCTCCGCGCACCCAAGAGTATCAGCCCGGACTCCTTGCGCTGCCGAGGTTAAAAGTGGTACGGATTGCAAGGTTGTCGCATACTGTGCGGCAAGGTAAGTACGACAGACTCCCAAGAACAGTGCCTTGGCACCGAAGCCGAGATATCGGGACTTTTGCAGCTTATAAGATTTGAAGGTGTCTTCCCTGTGCCAGAAGGATTCCCCCGAGCACTTACCAAACCAGGACCACCTGACTTTGCTGATGACTTCAGGTTTTATGCCGAAATGTAGGGCCCGGCATTCGGGTGCCATTGTATTGTAGTCGGATAGTTCCTGCTGCGGCCTGCTTG
The DNA here is from genome assembly GCA_905231905.1 of Symbiodinium pilosum. Taxonomy (NCBI): domain Eukaryota; class Dinophyceae; order Suessiales; family Symbiodiniaceae; genus Symbiodinium; species Symbiodinium pilosum. The sequence continues at coordinate 28,337 of CAJNIZ010000931.1, forward strand.
CCACGCCAGATGTAGAATCTTCCTGCAACCGATGGGCACGACTCAACCTTGACATCATAAGGTCATAAGGCACCTAGGGTCCACCTATCACGTTCACCCCTCGTGCTGCCTCCCTTGACCAAATTTTGCAAGGCCGTCACAACCTTGAAGCCCGCCCTTCTTGTTGGTGTACATTGGGCGTGTAGACAGATAGAATAGAGCTTGAGGTTTAGGCGGACATATCCCCACCCACAAACAAACGGCAAGCCCAAACCTAGCAATGTCCAAAACTTACCGCACAACCACCTTGTGAAATCTTGAGCATTGATCTGAGTCTTCAACATTGACCTCTCTATGATCCTGAGTGCCTAGACCCTACGCCCTGGACCGGTTCATCTCTATGGTCCATGGTTGTCATTTCAAACGGTTATGGACGGCTTGGGACTCGGATGCACAACAGCTGGAGTGGACTCACTCCAGGTTCAAGGAGGCGGCCGGCCTGCAAATACAGGAAGAAGACGCTCGTGTGCACGATCAGAAAAGCCAAGTTGCGGCACCCGGATACACCCCAAATTCCAAAGCCCTCAGACCGAAACCTTGAGACGAGAGAACTACCTTGAAATCAGGAGTGCAAGGGGCCCCGCATGCAAGTTATAAGTTAGAGTGGTAGGCTTATTGAACGGGGAATCCCTTATTTCATACTTTCACCAAGACACCATTGCCCAGAACCCAAAACTCCCAGACTCATTCGTCCCACCCCGACGCCTGCCTGGTTAGGAGCCCTTTGTCTTCAAAGGGGCCACCTGCCCAGACATTATCTTAGTGCATTGGAGTTCAAGCGCTGGAGGGGCTCGGGCAGTTGGAGTTTTGGCTTGTGGGCTCAGCCTGCGAGCGTGGGGCTGGGGATCCTAGATGGAAGCGATTCCCTTGCAGCTTTCTGCCTGGAAAGGAAGTGATGTACCGAGGATCGGTGGCCTACACCCATGAGCACCTATCAGACCAACCGTATACAAATCTTAGTCAACCTTACTACAGAGATCCAATGGAGCCCACTGGCAACCCAACGGACAACCTTGCAATAATGCATAGTGCGCACTATACTAGCAAGGTATACAATGTGCAATGCGATGGTGCGATGGAGTCATAACGAGCCTGTTACTCTGAGACTTTGGGCTGTTGGGGTTGTAGGGGACTTCTACTCTTACCCATAAAAGGCTTTCTGGGGTTGAGGCGTTAGAAGTTCTGGCTTGGGTCGCATGTAGCAGCCACCAGTCTTCATCATGCCATGGTGCAAAGATACCATCCGGGAACGTGCTTTCCACTGGTGCTGCAGGAGAGGGACAGTGAGGGAAGCTGCACCTGATTCCCAAGCCTGGCACCTCCCATACCGGTGGCACAGCAGAACAAACAATGTTCTCGTACACGGTGTCTGAAACCGGTACGGAAACTTGTCAGATGTGCAGATGTTGAATGAACGCACGGTTGCTTAAAAGCTTACCAACAGAATCTGCCAGAGATTTCCCACCCCTGATTAGCTTTGCAATGAACCCTCGATCTGCTTCCCCTGACCCCAAAAACGTGCCAAACAACTCAAAGGCCTCGCGCGCTAAATACCTTCACCACGATCCACTATCTGAATATCCTTACATCTGGGAAGTCCCTATACAGCCTGGAATATATTTGTTCTGGGCCTCTTGGGCGTCCTGAGGATTCGCCAGGTCGTAAAGGTCCGCCGCCGTCGTGGAGATGCGGCTTAAGCGCCTAAGCACTTGAAAGGCGTAGGTTCGGGATTAGCAGCTAATCCCAGGCTGGCATAGGGGGTAAGGTTTAGTTAGGTCTTGCGCATACCGCACAATAACGACGGTAAGTACAGATGAGGACGCCAAAGGGAAAGACAACGAATCCCTGACAGTGTAGCTTGTGTTCAGTCTGCCCTCATAGTTACAGTCCCTAATAGGCCCAAAAAGAGGTCCCAGGTCTTCATTTATTCCTCTACCCTTCTCTGTTACCCGGTGGAGCCGGAGAGGAACAAGTGAGGTATAGGATTCAGGATCCCTGCGTAAACGCAGGGGCTCTGCGCACAAGGCATTCAACAAATTGTGGGCCTATCGTATAGCCCCACCAGGGTAAGAGTGTTTATTTTTTGTTGTCTGGTCTTTTTTGTTGTTTGGGCTTTTCGGGTGTTATTTTTTTTGCTGTTTG
>CAJNIZ010000932.1:6675-30516 GCA_905231905.1 Symbiodinium pilosum
TTTGACAACCACCCATATGGTTCATGTGAGTTTTAAATGTGGCTACAATGGATCTGTATACAGTCCCTGGGAAATCTGAGTTTACGCGTGCGGTGTCTTTCTGGCGGTGGCATGAAGAGCCCCATCTCATGTCCAGACCGAAGCCCCAAACTCAACAGTGTCCCAACAAGTTTCAGATTGGCGTGTTCTTAGCTGATGGGATTTAAAGGGTATAGGGGAATGTAATGCCTGTGTAATCCCTACAAACTAGATTCCTTTATACCCTACTAGCCCCAAGAGGTCTAGGGTTCAGGGTGTAGGTTTAGGGACTCTGGTGAACGTAGCGAAGTATCCAAAACCATCATGAATTTTGGTTGATCATATCAAAGAATGCCAAAAATAGCCTGCAATGTATGCACGCATACCCTCCTCCAAACTTCAAAGGAAGCCCTACTTTTGAAACTAAAACTTCGGCCTGCCCTCAGTATACTGTAGTACCATAGTTCCCAATAATAGTTAGGTGGACCCCCCACCCAGTAATAGTGACTGCAAGGGATAAGTACTAAGGTTTATATTCGTGACCTCCTATGAGGTACTTAGGGCCTTAGGGTCAAACCCACAGTGACTGCTGTCGTTTCAAAGTGGGCCTATCTGGATATTTAGGTTGGGCACAGGATGAAAAAAGCAGCCCTAACGCCCAAATCCCCAAACCCCGAAACCTTTAAACCCTCAATCCTAGAGGTGAGATTCTACGCCCACAGACCCCCAATCCCAAATGTCCAGACACTTTATAAGCCCAAAATCCTGAACCTGAAGCCCTAAATCCCCAAACCGCACAGACCCAACTCCATAGCCCAACAGTCCAACGGTTTAGGGTTTAGGGGCTTAGGGTTCTGGTCAGTAGGGAAGAAGGGACTATTTGATACAGGGATTATATAGGGATCATATTCACATATTCCCTACCCTAAAACATTAATCTCCAAACCTACATGTATATATATATATGTATATCCTAAGCATTCATCCCTAAATCTCTCTCTATATATATACTCATAGAATCTGCTGAATAATCCCTTCCCCCTAATATTAAACCCCCCCCCCTCATATTAAATACGGGTTCGCCAAAATTCCAAATCCTGAAATCTGCCCCAGGGCCCAGGACTATTTTTAACAGGGCCAAAAAAGTTAATTGTGGCTCGGATCCTCTGAATTAGGGGAGGTTTCAGCGCGAGTCTTAAGGATTAAAGATCTCCCTGATTTGCTTGATCTTTTTTTAAAAATGGTTTCGATAAAGAAATTTACATAGAAGAATTCCAGCAACAGGTTCCAAGGCCTTAATTTGGAATTGTCCTTACTAAGGCCCTGGCTTGATATGGTCCCTGATAAGGTCCAGATTTGATACACTATCTAATAAGGCCCTACTTAAAAACAGTCCATAGTCCCTAATAAGGCCCTTATTTGAAACAATCCTAAACAAGGGCCTAAATTGAAATAGTCCCTAATAAGGCCCTGATTTGAACTAGCCGCTAATAAGGCCTTAATTTCAAACAGTCCCTCATAAGGCCCTAATTTGAAATAGTCCCCGATAAGGCCCTGGTTTCAAACAATCCCTTATAAGGCCCTAATTGGAAATCGTCCTTGATAAGGTCTTAATTTAAAGTAGTCCCCAATACGGCCCCAATCTGAAATAATCCCCAACAAGGCCACTTTTCAGATTTGATCGAATTTCGTACGATGTTAAGAATTTTTTTTCATTACTCCCCCCCCCTTTTGTTCAGGTCGTACGATACATTCCCCCCCTAACATTACATACGGGCAGGAGTATTTACCTAGGGGTGGGGAACCTTTAATATTAGGGGGAAAGGATTATGTACATATGGTATTTCTTCAGGGTTCGGAAGTACGGGGGGGGGGCCTTATTATAAAATGAGGTCTGGGCGGTGCCTTATTGTTGAATATGCGACTCAACCCTAATGCGTGACTCAACTCTGGGACCTCAATATCAACCAGGTCTAGCGGAGATTCGGAGTTCAATCTCGGAGATTGAAGCTCAATTTCCTCTAGCCCTAAACCTTAAACCCTAAACCTTAAACCCTAAACCCCTAAACCCTAACCTTAAACCCTAGACCCTGAATCCTAAGACCATTGAAGATAGAAGCTTCACACGAAATTTCTTCAATCCAAACTTTGGCCCTTCATGAGATTGAGCTCCATCCTCTAGATTGAAGTTCAATCTCCACTGGCGGGTTGAAGCCAGGATTGAAGAAGTTCTCCTGGGATCTTCAGCCTTCAATCCAGGGCTGGGGGAGACCTAGGATTGAAGGAGCTTTCCTGAGAATCTTCAATCTTCAATCCAGGAGATTGAAGTTCGATCTCGGAGATTGAACTTCAATCTCCCCCAGCCCTGGATTGAAGATGAAACATTCTCAGAGCAACTTATTCAATCCAGGCCTTGCCCCCTCATGCGATTGAATGTCTCCTCTGAAGGGTTGAGGCTAGGATTGAGGAAGTTTCTTGAGGATCTTCAGTTCTTAATCTTCAATCCACGGCCGGGGAGGGTGAAGTTCAATCTCCGAGATTGAAATGCAATCTCTTCCCAGGTCCTCCCCAAGATAGCCTACGCGCTTGTACGTGTAGCATATATGACAGATCATGTAAATATTCATGATAAGGGCTTGTAAAGAGGAACAAGAAGCCCCGGACTTGAGAATCCATGTTTAAACTTACAGCATTTTAGTAAGGAGCTTATATATCGAAAAATACGGAGAACAGGAGCCCAGGAGCAGTAGGCTAACCGTAGAACCAAACCTCTGTCCCTACGAATCAGTAAGACAGGCGCCATGATGGAAGAGATGGCCTTCGATGTGGGATTCGCACCTTGCCGCTATGAGCTGTTGGGTGCTTAGGTTTAAGGCTTAGGATTGAGGGTGTAGGATTTGGGGTTTAAGGTGTAGGGCTTAGGAATTAAGGTTTAGGATTTAGGGTGTACAGTAGGGTTTGGGGTCAGCGTGCCTAAGTGACGATGTAGATGTTGACCATGCCGTTCGTGGAGACACTTAGGCAGTGGGTTACATAGGGGGTTATATTATGCTGCAAGCAGTCCTGCTGCAGCGCCGTCGAAGAAAGCTCGCGACTAGTGCAATGACACGATGAAAACATGTGTCTTCGACCTACGAGGATTCTGCTAACTCCAACCCCTAAAACGTTTCGAAACCCATGTTTATCCCATGATTATGACAGGGCCTTCCTAGAGTGACCAGGGGGGTTAGGGTTACCAAAATCCTCTTGCGCTGTGACGTGGGGCCCAATTTTTCTTAAATAATAACGTAGCCTAGGGTCTCACACGATGATGGGCACCTTGGTCCTTGTTCAAGGAACGGGCTGAAGTTTTTCCGAGCATGTTCAAGCACACGACGGTCACCCTGGAAAGGTGCCCATGTAGACCCTATGTAAACCCTATACCCTGAACTCTTAAACCCTTTCTACATGCCGTGTTCAAGCCTTTTTACCGAGCTACGCATCTGGGAACTACCATGAACTCCCATCTTGAAATGTCCTGAAATAGTTGGGGGACCAAGCTTTCAATGGTTTAGGGTCTAGAGTATGCGGTTCAAGGTTTAGGGTTTAAGGTGTAGGGTTTCGGGTTGCTACAACCTTTGGCTACTGTGGGCCCGTGATACCTTAAATCTGTGAAGTGGTCTCCTAAAACCCAACTAGTGGTTTCGTGATCAACAAAATCCGGCAGATTTAGTGGAATCTTGGGTATGAGCCGACGAGATGCGTAAGATCCGCCAAGCAGTGGGTCAGGCATATGACTATCATATGCTGCACTAAGTCTGCCCCAAACCGGGGTTACCGAACAGCGGGGTTACCAGTTGTGAAATATTAATATAGGGGGCGATTATAATGGCTACTAAGGGGGATATTATCAGTTTAGGCTATAGCTTCTATCCCCATGATAGGTTCAGGGGCAGTATTAGGGTTCACCCTTTAGAGGGTTTTCCCTTTTTCAAAGCCCTGTTCCCTTTGGAGCGACCTTATTCAGAAGCTTTGAATCCCAAAGATCCACCCCCCCAATCTTATGCACCATGGGCATAGTGCTTCCAGGGAAACGAATCCGTAGATTCTAAACCCACATAAGCCCTAAACCGTAACCAGTTCTTACACCCGGGCTAATTCCAGAGTCCCTTCAGGTGCAGGTAGTTCCAAATACGCGGATAAGCACTAGGAAGGAACGAAGGAAGGAAGGAAGCAAGGAAGGAGGGAGGGAGGGAAGGAAGGAACGAAGGAATTAGTAAAACAATTGGCATCATGTGATCACCATGTTTGCAGTAGGGGAAGGTTCTGCAGATTGTTTTGCCTGCTGATCGCGGAGGCTGCAACCCCCCAAACCGCCCCGCTTGGCAACAGGGGTAAGAAAAATCACCATGGAGCTGTGCCTTCCCTAGCCACCAAAAACCTCCTGCTCTATTAAGGCTTTCCATGCCTAGAAAGAATCAAATATCAAGTCATCGCCATGTTTGCAGTAAGGGAAGGCTGTGTGGATCATTTTGCTTGCCAATGGGAGGGGCTGCGACCCCAACCTTTTTCAAAGCCATCCATTAAGGCGGTGCAAACAAATCATGTCATCACCTTGTTTGCAGTAGTCTAAGGCTGTGTGGATGTTCTTGTTTGCAAATGGAGGGGGGCCTGCGCCCCCCAACCCCCCTTCTCTTTTGAGGCCAGCCATGGTTTTTGTAAAAATCTGCCATGACCATGCTTGCCCCCCAACCTCCTGGCTGTTTTACCCAACTCCCCTGCCTTATTTGAAACCATTCAGCTTTTCCGAGGCCATTCATGCTTGCAGTGCAAACAAATCATGTCATCACCATGTTTGGACAAGGGCAAGGCTGTGTGGATAATTTTGTTCAAATGGGGGGGGCTGTGCCCGCTTTTTGGGCCAGCAATGCTTGCAAGGCAATGCAAGCGTCGTGTCATCACCATGTTTGCAAAGTGTTTGCAGTAGCGGAAGGCTGTGCGGATCATTTTGTTCGCGCCATCCAGTTGGACCCCCGCGATCCCTCTAACGCTTCACGCTTTTAAAATTCGAGAGATTCTGAGGGTATAGAAGCGACGACAGTCACGAGGATCGCGACCCCGACCCCCACGATGCCTGTAGTTGTTGACGTTTTTCAAAATCCGAGAGGTTCTGCGGGTATAAAAGCGACGACAGTTACGAGGATCGCGACGCAGACCCGCACGATCCTTGTGACCGTTTTGAATTGCACAAGGGAAAGTGTTTTGATCGGCAAAAAATTTTGAGCAATCCAAACCGATGACAGTACCGCATTTTAAGACCGTACAGTGTTTTTTCGATCGAGCAAAAGTTCTTTTTGATCTTAAAAAAGTTTTTGATGGTTTTTCCAGCTTTACTTTTTGTAGCCCAGATTTAGTTACTATGCCCCATGAACCTCCAAGAAGGTCAACTTTTTTTCGCTGGACTGGGCGGCCACATGTTCGGACACAATCGTTCATGACTCTAAGATAGGGGAATATCCAGAAAGAGGGGAATGGGGACGCCAATAATTACTCTCTAAAGCCTTCTCATGGAGACTCTTCGAAAGGGGCCCCTGTTTTTCGGAAACTCCCCATACCCTAAATCCTAAAGCATATTTCTAAGCCAAGCCTTTGGACTATGGCTGTGTACCTAGGGTCATGCAGGGTGTGTGAACTTTTCCAAGACAGGCCTTCATCCCTTAACCTTAAACCCTGACCCCATAAACCCTAATCCTCAAACCCTAAACGATCTCGGGCACATGCATCCGACTCGCATGACCGGGGTCCCTGGGATTCGGGTTTAGGGATTTAGGTTTAGGATGTAGGGTTCAGGGATTAGGTTCTAGGGCCTAGGGTTTAGGAATTATTCGTGTTAATCCTTATAAACACTTACATGATGCCAGTTTCCGCCTCATGTTCCATGTTTTTCTGCATTTGATTCTCTATCATTGGAACAAATTCCCCATGCATCCTTCCAGAAAGATCCATAAGCCACCCTGGATGCTAAACCCTGCACTACGATGGAATCTCTCAAAAGGACGGTCTTCCTGTAATTACTCCGCCTTAGGCACCCTAAACCCTAAACCCTGCTACAAAGATCCCGAGAGTTGTACAACCCTAAGTCCTGAATCCTAAGCCCTAAACTTTACACCCACGCATATGCTTAAAGGGGTTTATATAGGGCATTGGGCCTAGGGAATCAGAGATTAGGGTTTAGGGTTTAAAGGGGGTTAGTATAGGGGATTATTCTAGGGGAGCATTATAGGGGTTACTAAGGGGGATACTAGGAGTTTAGACTATGGCTATACTCCCAAATCAAAATCTTAAGCCCACACATAGGCAATGATCACGATGGCTGCCATGGACGGAGATGCTGAGTCGCTCGTCAGAGAAGGGGTGGTTTAGGGTTTCGGGAACTGGTTTAGCAGGGGTACTGAAAGGATACTGTGGGGTAGCAGCACGCCTGAAAAGGGTTTGAACTGTATAGTCACGATTCGTTTACTACTCGTATAACTACTCGTGAGCCTCCAAGTAGATTGTAATTAGTATTCGTTGAGCTGAGCAGCTTAGCTTCAATGTGGTGATACAGGGGCCTAAAGAATGACCAGGATCGTGGTCCTGAACTTCTTGTATAATCATGTAGAGATTACCCCAGATAGACCTCAGAATGGGTGGCTTTGGTAATTATTTACTAAACCTAAGCCCTGAACTTCAAGCATGACCCTAAGTATTGGATATTTCTCCTTTCATACTAGCATCAAACAACCCCCACCCACTCACACCCTGAATGTTCAGATGTATACCCGTAAGCCAACCTTACAGATTGGAAGGGGTGGATACTGAGGAGTAGGGTCTGAGGTTTTTTTTCTTTGATAGTGTTAGCATAGAATCCCCATGCTTTGGGAGCACAGTGTTTAGGTCTTAGGGGTTTAGGGTTTAGGATACTTGTCCATGAGCGGTAGAGGTGCTTTTTTTCCTTGCACTTCCTAGGCCCCAAGCCAGAAACCCTAAGCCGCACACCCTGCACCCCACATCCCAAATCTTAAACCCCAACCCCTGAACCCTAAGCCCCAAACCTGAAAACCCCCGAACCCTAAACCCCAAACCCTGAACCATCAGCCCATAGTCTCAAAAACAAGGGGATGCTTTCTGTTTCTAAAGCCAAGCCCGTCCTGGTTCCATAGCAACAAGAATCCTAGGTGGGATTACACTACTTATGCTTTAGGGTGTAGGCTTTCGGATTTGTTTTAAGGTACCTTTAGGGGGTAGGTGCACAGGGTATTTCAAGTATCTCAAGCATTTCACTTATTACTGGGTGGGACTTGACTACAGCTTTAGCACGTTATGACCTTTTGAACACAGTATTCTTTACGAAAAATGTACCTTGCCTGGTTCGTCCCCTAAAAACTAAGGTTATTCCTCAACACCCCAAACCCTTACCCCTAAACCCCAAATCCTAAACCCCTCAATTGCGTTTCCCAGTTATGCTGCTGGCTGGATGAATGCCACCGGCGGCAACATGACCTACAACGCGGTTAGCAGCCTTGTGGGCAACTACGCCTCCGACTCAGATATCAGTCTCTGGGTTTATAGGGTTTAGGGGTTAGGGTGTAGGGTTTAGGGTTTAAAGTAGACCTATTAGGGTTATATTGGGGTTATATGGGGATAATGGAAAAGAAAATGGAAACTAATATATAAGGTTTAAGGTTTAGGGTTTCATGTAGACCCATTAGGGTTATATTGGGGTTATATGGGGACAACTGAAAAGAAAATGGAAACTTCTATTTAGGGTTTAGGGTTTAGGGCTACAATGTAGACCCATAACTAAGAACCCGCCGCCTTTTTTTGTGCGTGAGCATTAGGATCCCTAGTATAATCCCTGTTAAGGGGAGGTGGTTTCTGAATCAGGGGTCTGGGCTGCCCCTAGAATAAAGCCCTCTAAGGACCCCCAGAAGCGGCCCCAACAAAATTTGGAAACACCTTTTCTGCGTTGTAGGCTTGCAAGATAGGATGCAAGGATCAGGGGTAGGTTTGGTAATAATGTTGTTTTACCTCTAATGTCGCTATAATCCTTATGAAGCCATGAGATTGACATTTTTGTAGGCCCCTTGAATCCTATGTCCTACTCAGACCCTAGGGAGGGGGACTCTACGATTGACACTGCCGACTTCACACTGCTTTGTTCTTGCACTGCATGTCCTCCGTCAGTGGCTTATTCTAGGGTTTAGGTTGGTCATTCCCACTTGCGTACAGTAGCTGTTCTTGCATTACAATGGTTTCTGTTGTTCCCTATGGTGGTAACCGTTACTGCAAGGTAGAATGATCCAAAGTTTAGAGTTTCAGGGTACTTGACTATGTAATTGATGCCTAGGCTGCCCTTTGCCTAGGCTTCAGGACTTGCATTTTCTGGGCTTCCAAGGGATAAGAACAGGGGAGCAAAACCGGTGAACTTATAGGAGGAGCCCTAAACCCTAAACCCTGGGTATCAATACCTTTTGGAGGAGCCTTAACTAAACCCGAAACCCTGAGTGCCATTTTGGTGGGAACATTGACTATCAACTCTGTGTGCGACTGTAAAGTTCCCAGGCAAACATCCTGACTTCTAGGGATGTTGTGCTTATACGGATTTGGATCCGCAACTCCCAAAATTAGGGTCCTGCAACGATCATATTCAGTAGCTGCGTCGGGATCCTCTGTTTTGGAGGTTGGGGATCCCTACATAGATCCTGTTATTATCAAGGGAACATGTAGTCTCCAAGGCCAACACCCTGCTGAACAAGAGCTTCGAGTTCCCAACCTTCATCCGCCACGGCTCCAGCAAGAACTTGTTCGATGCGCTGGACAGCACCGCTTGCACCTCAAATAAGGTCTAATTGAACCTCTGGGCAGCTAGCCGCTAGTCCTATGTAAGGAAGTGCTCTCCTAGTTGAAAACGCGAATCTCGCTTGAGCAAGCTCACACCATGTCAGCGACTTGCAAAAGCTCAAAGCCAGCACCGCCAGGACGGCGACGTGACCTTGGGTGTCGCTTTCTTCGATCACCGTGGCCACCTGAAGGAGACGGTGCCGGCCCCATGCAGACCTCGTAGGGTTTGGAGCTACGATTTTGAGATGTTTGGATCGCCGTGCGTTGCAAAGGTTCAGGGTCAGCAGGGTTCAAGCAGGGAGGAACCAGCCTTAAACCCTGAACCCAATGGTCGACAAGTTCTCAGGTGCCCACCCACCACCCCTTCAAGAAGATCTTGGCGCTCGCCTACTACGAGGCCACCGAGATGACGGAGACTATCATGGGCCCCGATGGCCGCTTGGGACATAAGGGTTCAGGGCTGAGGGTGTTAGGAATTAGGGTTTTGGAGTTTAGGCCTTACTGTACATAATTGCCTTATGATTATGTAAGAGGATTCCAGAGGGGATCGGGGTTTAGGGCCCTGACGGCTCCTTGGCCCCTTAAAGGATAATAGCAAGATTTGCTCTTGAGGATACAGGGTGTCATACGGATACATGAATGAACATGTACAGATGAGGATGTATAGGGTTGAGGTTTCAGGGTCCAGGGTATTCGGATCCGGGTGCAGGCTTTAGCAGCTCTCGTTTTCAGAGGAGCTGTTGAAACTATCACCATATTTTTTCAGAATAATTGTTGGAAAGCCTTGGGCGTGGGACGCTAGGTTTGCAATCCCTGAGTTCTCGACCAAAATTTTCCTCTGCCAGCGATCCTTCGAGGGTCGTCCCTTGTCCTGGTATTGTAGACGCCTTAACTAGTTGGAGGCCCTAGGCCCTAAACCCTCAAACCCTAAACAGCTTGGGCGCTCGAGAAGCATCGACACGGTCTAACTTGATTGCCTTCCTCTACATAGCTTCCATATCACCCCTATAGACCCCCTGCGAAACCCCTATCTAAACCATGTCTAGGGCCTTTCTCACCCTATATAGCCCCAAAGTGAAGTTCTCCTATGCCCAGGCAACATCAGCATGGAGACAAAGTTGGCAGCCGACCCGGCCTACTACCACCTCTGCGACCCTATGGAATAAAGGGTTGACGGTTTGGGGTGTAGCGTTCATGGTTAAGGGCTTAGGGTTCAGCGATCTAGATTTCAGGGTTACGGGTACAATTTAAGGCTTTGGGTTTTTTGAGGTTCAGAGTTTCAGGTTCAAGGGATTCAGGTTCGGAGTTCCAGGTTCAGGGATTAGGACTTTGTGGGACGACATTGCGGAGCGAACATCAACAGGAGTTCGGGTCACGTGGGGTATATGCGGGAGGCTGAATTTTCGGACGCGCGGGTACCAGATACGACCATGGGTGTTCCAGGCATTCCCTAACTTGAATGATAGGGGTTTAGGGTTTAGGGTTTAGGAAGATGTTTTAGGTGGACCCCCACCGAGCAATAGTGACTGTAAGGGAGAAAAGTGAGTACACTAGGGTCCTTTTGCATTCCCAGTATGCCATTTTTGCAGGGTGGGGGGTCCACCTAAACTATACTGAAGGAGGAAGATTTGGGGGTGTAGTATAGAGGGTTGGGGGAATCCATACAGAACCCTGAACCCCAAATCCTACATTAAACCCAAGTGGACGAAGGGGAGGTGGAATTAAGGGGAAACCCGAAACCCTAGACCCCCAAACCCTAAGCCCTAAACCTGGACGGAATCGCCTAGAAAGCCAGCAGCCCATAATTAGAGTCTGTGTATCTCGAAGTTCCTCCCACTCTAGGCTGAGAAAAGCCCATTATTTCGCGTAACCGACCTTAAAGCCTCAGCTCTAAATCCTAAACCCTCAAACCCAGACTTTATTCCCCAACCCTAAACCCCCTAAATCGTAAACCCCCTAAGCCCTAAACCCCCAAAACCCTGAACCCTAGAGGTGACCGTTGCTCGAAAAACATCTCGGCGCCGCAACCCTAAACCCTAAACCCTGAACCCCAAACCCTAAACCCTAATCCCTAAACCCTGAACCCTAAATCCTAAACCCTAATCCATAAATCCTAAACCCTAAACCCTAATCCCCTAACCGTAAACCCTAAACCCTAGGGGCCCAAAACCCCCAACCCATGGTTTCGGCCATAGGAGCTAAGCAGCCGAGGCGAGGTAGCCAAGACTGTTAGCACCACGTGGTTTGTCCGGGCCTTGAGGGCCACCTCCATGAGGGCTTTAGAGTCCCCCTTAAGGAATACAGGGTTTAGGGTCTAGGATTTAGGGTTTAGGGTTCAGGGATAGAATATAGGGTTTAGGGTTTAGGGTTTAGGGATAGAATATGGGGTATATATGGGGATCTTAATATGATATACCGAAAGCCATATTCCATCTACCTAAGGGGGACTATAAGGTTTGTCTTGCGCTTTGGGAGGGGTTTAGGGGTTAAGGGCTTTGGGTTTAGGATTAGGCTGTAAGGTTTTGGGTTTAGGATTTAGGGTTAGAGTTCAGGGTTTAGGGTTTCCTTTAAGGTGCAGGGTCCAATGGAACCTGACACGGAAAGGTAGATTGCGGTGTTGGGGGTTTGGGATTTAGGGTTCGACGTAGAGAGATAGGATTTAGGGTTCAGGATCTGCAGAGTTTTCGAGCGCATCTGTGTTGCCCAAGGGGCCCTCCAACTTTACCCCAATAAGCCCGTCGTCCCCGGTGTAGCAATGGGCACATTCGCTCTGTTGGGCAGCTGAATGTTTTTGCATAATGTAGACCCCTTATTAATAAACCCCCTCCTTAATAGGGGTCATATAGGGATCCTAATATTAAGGCCCCTAATGGGAGGGGGGTTATTCACCATGGTTCTACATTACCATTTGGTACACCGCCTTGAGCATCATGAGGTTTCTGAAGTAGGGTGTTGGGATAGTGCAGTAGACCTGATCCCCAAAGAAGGGTCCCATATGAGCTGCTGTCTGAACTCCCCAAACAGGAGTGACATAGGGGATTATATGGGGGAGTCTTATAGGCTATAGGGGTTACTAAGGGGGATACTAGGAGCTTAGAGTATAGCTCCTATCTACAACAAGGGCTTCGGGCACAGGATCTAGCGATCTAGCGTTTAAGGTTCGTTTCATTTCGCACACCCCTTTGCGAATGGTCTGTGGGGCGTCTTATAGCTTAAGTTGTGTCAGCGTAGGTGGGTGGTTTTCAAAATTATGGTCCCCTTTTGGATCCCTATTATAATACGGCACCTAATATTTAGGGTAATCAAAAGGGACCATAATTTTCAAAATGCAGCTGGCCTGGGGGGTTGAAACATGTGTGTGCGGTCCATTAAAACATGCATGTGAGTGTGTGTCTTGCAGTGGTTGTGCGCGCGGTTGTAAGTGTTGTGCTCTAGCGTGGCCATGCCCGGTCGATAGATTGAGCGTTGTGCGCCTAGCAAGTGAACGCTTGCGCGCCCGGCCACAATACCAAGCGCATGCGTCAAACACTCACACGTATAGCTGCTCTTGTGTCAGTGTCAGTAATGATCGGCCTGCGTGAAGCTCTGCCGATTGGAATTGACAACCACCCAGGTATGAGGTTTAGGTTTTGGGGCTCTGGAGGGCTACCAGTAGACTGGGATGATGATGATGGGTTTAGGGTTTAGGGTTTAGGAACAATGTCAAGAGACTTCACGCCTGCAATGCCTGTTGCGCTGACAAGACGAAGGGAGGGTTCGAGGGGTTGGATGGTACTTCATGGCTGATGCTAGTGTATATTGGAGGGCCTGAGGAGGGTTTGTGCATATCTTATTGTAGTCATTTAAGGGATATAGGGAGATGATATTGCTAAATTTTCAGGCTTCTACAGTACTTAAAAGAGGCTTTCTCTTGAAAGGGATTTGCAATAGTCTTGCAGCGGGATCCCTCCAATCCACGTACCCTTTTCCCTCCAAATTTCGACAGCAGAAGCCGAGTTGGTCTAGGGATTTGGAGTTCAATGCTTAGCACCTGTAACATGACTTTGGTTTTTGCAATCTTTCTGAGTATTTTGTGGACGCCCAGTATCCCTGAGTGTCCATGGACTGAATAATCATATAAATACCCAGAACCTGTACTACAAATTCTATTCCTCAAAACTTAAGTACCTGACTATTGGTTCCTTGGACCCTTAGGGTATGTGTCTCCCCGAGCTTACGACCTGAGACTGACGCGTACCTTGTGACACCATCCTGCTCTGAGTTAGTGTTACACGAGTACGGAGACCTATATGAGCTTAGTCTGAGCTTCTTACAGGGGGTTCTATAGGGGAGTAAAAGGATTATTAAGGGAGATACTAGGAGTTGAGATTAATTACGGATCCTATGAGCTACTGTCAAGTTTAGCCTTATTAAGAGGCAGGACCCTTAACCGTGGACATGGGTCCCTCTTGCAGTTTAGCATGCGTAGTCCCAAATATAGTCCCTAATAAGGAACCCAACTCCCTTAAATAACACAGGAAATATTGACTGTAGCTCATATGCCCTCAGCTTCCTCTTGTACTTTCACTCAGGCTCTTACCGACAATTACCACATTGTCAAAGCCCCGGTGAGCGTTCTCATGGATGGGACACTTGGCCAAATTAACCTTCATAAACGGGGTTGGGGGGGTTTTAACCCCAAACCCCTAAACCCCAAACCCAAACCTTAAAGGGGTTTAGGGGTCTAGGGCTCCAGGGGTCGAAGGTTTCTCGTTTTGGGCCTTACTTTGAGGGTGGCAGCCCGGCTAGGCAGAAGGTTTTGAACTTCGAGTTGCCTCATCCAGCGCTCCAAAAGGTCGGGACCATGGATCTCAACACCGCAAAGATATGAGGAACACGGCCGTGATGTACCCTTGTATCTCCATATGAGCCATAGTCTAAACTCCTTAAAGGGGAATATATAGGGGATTATATAGGGTTATGAAGGGGGATACTAGGAGTTTAGACAGTAGCTCATATAACCCTTTACATAAGGCCTATGCAAAGAAGAGGCGCGCCTTCAGCTGAGTACCCCCCGATTCATGCCCGCACGTGAGGCAACTGCGGGGCATAAGTCGCTAGAAACAGCTGTTGGGCATGTGATGGTATAAGTACAAGGACATACAAGGGTATTGTATGATGACAGATGGTATCCTCGGACATCGAGAAGTTGGACGTTGAGCTGCCGTGCCAGATTGCCAAGGATGCCTTCAAAATGCTGGCGCCCAACGACCTCAGGACGTATGCGCTGAAGCAAGCTAACCTGGTCAACCTTGGCTGCGGCGTGAAGAAGCAGGTGCATCATTTGGAGTCCCAAATGGGCTCGACTCGACCTCGCGGGAAAGGCTGGGCCATGACAGCTCTGGACTCGTGCTAGCCAACATGCTGAAGGTATCCAGGCAAATCTCGAAGGATATGGCCAAGATGGACAGTATGGTGACCGACGATGGTGCAGGATTGGAGGACCTCCCCAAGCTTGGTCAATATGAAGTCGAAACCATAGATCAGCCCTGAGAATAACAGCACTTGGGGGCACCTAATTAAGCGGCGCGGGATTTCCTCCATTCACGGTACCCCCAGTAAACCCTAAATCCTAAGGGTTGCCGAAAACAACCCTGATGTTCATCATAGGCTTGGTATTGGAGGCCCCAAACCTCCCTTAGGGACTCTCGGGGCCATTGGGGACTACTGGAGTCTCCCCTGAACCCTAAACCTTAAGTCCTAATCCCTGAACGGCTTTTTTTTGGGGGGGGTTGGGGTTTAAGGGAGGCCCATGTCAGCCCTATGACTGTTGAGGAATTCCAAGCCTTCAGGCTTGAATGCTAGCCTGGTGCAGTTGAAAAAAGGGAGAACTGGGGGTCTATGTCGTTGAGGTTATCGTACACTTACTAAGTCCCCCCAACCCTCCCAAGTACTCTTTCCCTAGGACCCCGTTTCAAAGAGTTCCCCCAAAAACGAAACCCCAAACCCTAAAGACTAACCTCACCACATGAGCCATAATCTAAACTCCTAGTATCCTCTTAAATAGCTCCTATAATAGTCCCCTATAGAATCCCCTATATAGCTCCCTTTGAGGAGTTTAGACTGTAGCTTACATGATCCGGAAACCGAGGATGAAGCCGGTCCTGCCCTACGTGCTCAAGGAGTCCAAGTGGCGTGGCTCAAGTGGTAGGTTGTCAACATTGTGGTGTCTTTTAGGTCTAGGATAGTGCGGCCCAATATATTCAGGGTACCACAAAAGAGACCGTTATTTCGACAAGCCCTCCAATGGTTCTTCGTCCAAACTTCGGGAAGTGTTGGCTGAAGGCTTTCAGGGGTCAGGGTTCTCCTGCGAAGCCTGGGTACCAGGGAGATGGCTGCTTTCTCAAAACATTACGCGCTACTCTGTGTCCACATGTAAGATCCTGTGGGCGGTTACCCAGTAAATCCTCAACCCGAAGACCCAAGCTTATGTTTCCTTTTGGGATACGTAGGGTACAGGGCTTCAGGCATAGGGTTTTGCATTTAAGGCCTTGACCTTATATCTGTGCTTGAAGGCCTTGAGTAACTACAACCCAACTGCACGTGCAAGTTCCCTAAGGCTGGCTACACTTGGGCTATAGCACAACAGTTAGAGCTGGGACAAGTAACCTACTTTATCTACAGCCTGCGCAAGAGCGGCTAGATAGGGGAGGTAAGGGCAGCTTACACTATCCTGTTAGATCCGTTATGTTATTGCTTCCCTGCTACACTGGCATTGCTGTTAAGGAACTTGAATTAAGTTACCAGAACGTGGGTATATAGTAAATATTACGTAGGGTTTCCTTATCATGTTAACTTAATATAAGTTTCTTAACAGCAACCCAATATACTTGCCGCAACGTACTTGAAGGTAGGTAAGTAGGTTATAAATAGGATTATATCCCTAAACCCTAAACCTAGTAGGCTATAGATAGGATTATATCCCTAAACCCTAAACCTTCTGAGCTTGCCAAGCATGCCCTAATACCTTGCTCTAATTTGTTGCGCCCTCCGAGACTAAACTCTCTAAACCCTCAACATCTTCAGGATTTATTTAGGGTTTAGGGCCCTCAAGCATACACCCGAAACCCTAAATCCGAATCTTATTCAGGCCCCCGCCATTTTGCCCGTTGCATTGCAGGTACTGTGGTGAGCGCCCCAACTGCAAGGCCTCTTTGGAGCAGGCTGACTGTTAACCGAAACCACACACGCTTCAGTTTTAGGATTTGCCGTCAGGATTCATTGTTTCTTTCTACTGGGGCTAGTAGGGAAGTTACAGGATGTGCAGCTCAGGGCGTACAAAGGCCAGCGCCAGGTTGAAGTGGGTTTTCCGGGACGCAAGCTACATGTGGTAGCTTCCCTAGATAGGGGGACCGGAATTATGGTTGCAGGTTTGGAATTTTGGGGAACTCCCAGGTCGCGGTGCAAGGAGTTCTGACGCATTGAGATGACCATTTACGTAAGGTGTAGTCACGTGGGAGGACATCTCTACAATTGAGATTTGGGTTTGGTGGACTACCTCCCCATGCTACCCCCGGATGGCTCCCCCTGAAATTAGGGGGCATAGTAGGGAGACCCATAATGCGGGAAGGGGCCATGTTCAATGCAAACTCTCACATAGATGCATCATGGATTTCTGACTAGTTTTCGCTGTAGCTATGGCGTTTTTGGCAGTATAAATGTGTTCCCTCCCACTTTTCCCTCGCCCCGCAAATAATAAGTACCTCCAATAAGCACCAGTATTTCTTGGGTAATAATAGCAGCGCGGCTGAATGTATGACTAACAATACTACTAAGAATCACAGCACCAACATGTGTTCGAGAAAATGTTGTTATGTGATGGCAGCGGGCATTGAAGGAAGTTTCAGGCCACTGAAGATGGTAGCTCACAGGTTAGTTTTGGTCTTAACTGTTAGGTTTGGGGTTTAACGTCAGGGTGTAGGATTCAGGGTATGGGGTTTAGGGCTTATCAGGCTAAACCCTAAATATTTGGGCTCAGGGTTACTAAACCCCTAACCCATGGCAAGGCCGAGGATCTCTTCAGCATCAACCTGAACTACCACCACGACAAGTACGAGGTGCTCTACAAGACCGTGCCCCGGCAAACTGAAAGGAGCCTTCTGCTTCTTGGGTGTAAGGTTCATTGCCCTGAACCCTAAACCCTGATCCCTGTTATGTTCCCAGGTTTAGTGCTTCAGGCTGGTGCAGGAGTTCTTCTATCAACTTTCTGCTTGCTTGGTGAAGCTAGTCGCGTCCCCTTCGTAAATAAGAGGCACCCCTACCCCCAGTCAAGAACATTCAAAATATCATACATGTATGTGTTAAGATGCGTTATGGGAACATGTGTTGTTGAGTGGTGGAGATTTCTCCGTGGGAGCATGTGATGGACAAGGTCCCCCCCCATTTCTTAACCTAAATCCCAAAACCCTAACCCCTGGTCAGTCCAAACCCACAACCCCCCGAAACCCTAAGCTTACTGGTGGTCAGTATGGAAGGAGACAGTCTAATCCCTATATCAGCTACAATCTAAACTCCTTAAGGGGGGTAAGGGGTATGAAGGGGCATACTAGCGGTTTAGGCCATGGCTCATATGATTCCTATACACTATATTCCTCTGTTCCCTACTGACCGACAGTAAGTAACCTTCCCAACCCTAAAACCTGAAAACTATCCGAACCCCAAACCCGAACTCCAACCCTACGGCGTCAGGTTTAAGGTTTAGGGTTCATTGCTTCACTCCTTACAAGCCAGCAGTACGGCAGGAAGCTGGGGTTAGGGTTTAGGGTTGGTTGCAAGTTGGCCAAGGAATGTTTTAAGGTCCTAACAATGAGCTCCTATTATGGAGTTATTCGAGGTACCTTATACCATAGTGATATAGGAAACCTACCACCCTAAACCATAATAAGGAACCTGTCATCATAGTCAGGCTTCTACATTGCGTAATGCCTTTCCGCCGCCTATCTTTCGATTTCAATTTCCGTGTTCTCCTCCTTTTGCTTATCCATGATTTGGTAAATCTCGTGAACCCTGCATGCACCCTGAACGCTAAACCACGCAAAAGCGCTAAACCTAAACCCTAAACCCTAAACACTTACGTGTGGACATGCACGTATGAGGCATACAATAGCCCTAAAGAGATTTCTACGAAAGATCGGCTCCTGCATTCCCGTTCACGGATCAAGGCGGATGCCGTCGAGTTCTGCAAGGCTTGGGACACTGCCACCAGCGGCAAGCAATGGAGTGACTCGGCGGGTCTGAGCTAGCAGAAGCTGTGGGAGCTCCGAGTTTAGAGTTCCCAAGGGACCATTAAGGAAGGACCATTTGGGTATAGGGATCTGGCCCTGATAAGGGTTTATGGATTAATGAGGGTTTAGTGATTAGGCTTCAGCGTTACCACTTCACCATTCAGCTGGACTGTCCAGGGTCCGACACTGGGTCCCTTTGTTCCCTCATGTATTTTGAAATAGCAAGGACTGATGTCCGTTAACTACATAAGAACATGTTGACTGTAGTTCATGTGGGAGTTTCTCAAACCCTAAACCTTAAACCCTAAATCCTAAACCCTAAACCCTAAATCCTAAACCCTAAATCCTAAACCCTGAACCCTAAACCCTAAGCCCTGAACCGCGTTGGGGGTAATACAGGCGCCTAAATGCTTACCAGCACGCTGGTCCAAGGCTCCTTCTACA
The DNA here is from genome assembly GCA_905231905.1 of Symbiodinium pilosum. Classification (NCBI taxonomy): domain Eukaryota; class Dinophyceae; order Suessiales; family Symbiodiniaceae; genus Symbiodinium; species Symbiodinium pilosum. The sequence goes on from CAJNIZ010000932.1 coordinate 25,263, forward strand.
AGCATAGTAAGAGGGTACCTCAAAATGATATTGGTATGTCTGGGGATTAGATTCTGGGGTCTGTCCTTGTTGGGGATTACCATCTAAGGAAATTTCAGGTGGGTAGTTTTGCCCACCAAAAAAAACCTACATAGCCCTTCTATACCCCTAGGCTCCTCATATAAGCAGTATATAAGCAGTATGCGAGGGTACCCACCTGGTAACTACCGACCTCAAAACTCCACCCTAAACCCTAAACCGCCAGGGGCATGTCGAGAAGCACCCCTGTCAAGGCTGCTGGGGCAGAGAAGCCAATCCTCTCAACATATGGAAACAAAAAGAGAGGTTTCCCAGAAATGCGTCCCCTTAAATGAATAAACCACCAAAAATTCCTGTTTATAGGGACTCCCCAAACAGGACCCTGCTTTTTTCGACCAACACCGCGCGGCGCGCGCGCGCACGCGCGCTCAATTCCGTCTTGGCGTCCGTGACGTCCTTGACTGCCATTCACCTTCTAAACAAGGGCCATTTTCAGCATCACGGCCTATGGGAGTTTCTGATGTCGCTTTTGATGTGCGCCCGCACCTCAAAAAGGTGCACACATGATGAGGGCTTCCCGGAAGGGACCAGGATATTTGAGGAACCTCCATGGTATGATACTTTCCCAAGATAGGGGGGATCCCAAAGCTATAATCCTTATTATTGGGACCCCCAAAATGGTACCCCCAATTTTAGGAAACCACCAAAATGTGATTTTATCAAACCTGGGTGGTGCAAGATATCCTGATTTCCTTGCGGGTGGTCAGCTTTGCTGGCAGTATGGTATCCAAACTAGGGTTTAGGGTTTAGGGTCCAGGGTTTAGGGTCTAGGGTTTAGGGTTTAGGGATTATAATAGGGTTTAGGGTTTAGGTTTAGGGTTCCTAAGTGGAGTCTGCTGCAAGATCCCAGTGTCTCTCAACAGTACATCCCCCAAATTCCGAACCCCAAATCCCAAATCCTACACCTTGAAACCTTAAATCTTAAATCCCAAGTACAGCGCTGTTGAGTTTTCCTCAGGCGACTGCTCTCTCACCTTCGGCCCCACTGGGGACGCCTGGATGCAATACGATGGGTGCTTAGGAATTACATCCCTAAACCTTAGGTGGACCCCCCACCCAGTAATAGTGACTACAAGGGATAATAAGGATTTAGGGTTCGGGGGTTTAGGGTGTAGGGTGAATAGTGACAAGGGATGAAAAGGGTTTAGGGGTTTAGGGGTAATAGTGACTATAAGGGATACTAAGGATTATATTAGTGTCCTCAAATATACCTAGTATACCACTAGGGGTCCTTCTAACCTAAACCCTAAACCCTAACACTCTCCAAAAAGGGTCCTGTCAAGACGACCGTCCTTGCCTAAACCTTAAATCCCCTTAACCGAAGCATTTGAGCTATAGTCTAAACGTCTTAAAAGGCGCTCATATAGGGATTATATGTTGGAGCATTGTAGGGGTTATGAGGGGGGATATTAGGAGTTTAGATTATAGCTCATATCAGCTTTGATATTTGTTTTGGGGGAGTGTGGGGCTTGGGGTTGAGAGATTTTGGGGTTGGGGTTGGGTGTGTTGGATCTGTTCTAGTTCCATGTTATGTTGGTTTGGGGGTAGGGTGTAGTGCTTTGGGTGTTGAGTGCAGTGTCTAGGTGTCGAAGTCGTGAAGCTGCTTCTGGACTGGCACTTCAAGTATTCCTACGTAGCTGCTTTTTCCAGGGTCCTGCCGGATGTAGGCATGTAGAGACCCAAACCCTAAACCCTAAACACCACAACCCCTAATCCTAGGATGACTACATCGCCTGGAAGATTAGCTCCCCTACCTCCAACATCACCGATGAGTTCATCCCCAAGGACAAGGCAGGATATCCGCAAATCCGCTGCGTCAATTCCCAAAGTAATATCTTCACGGCTACACAACAGTAGGAATACAATAGGAGTATCAGGGGCCCTGGTAGGTTTCCTATAATATTCCTACTGTATTCTTGGAGTTTCCTATTTGGGTTCCCATTAAAGCCCCTTCACACCCCTGGCTTTGTTGGGCCAATTTAGGGTTAGTTAAGGGGGAACCCAGGGGGTGAGAGTACACGGGGTTATTAGGGGGATCCCCAAAATTTGCGCAGGCGCGAAAGCATCTGAAGATTGTCGCTAGCCTTTTGAGTAGCCTTATTCTGCCATGTTTGTATGGTGGGGTTGTCAAAATCCTGGCCCTTGTATGCGTAATTGCCATGAAGAGCCGTATTCTCATGGCGACCCACCAAGGGGCCAGAATTTTGATGCCAAGTTTCCACATAGTGGCAATTTCGTTCGAGAACCATCCTCCAGTCAAACTAAGGTCGCTTGATGCGCCACTCAAAAAAGTGTAGTCATTCTTTTGTTGACTTCACTGCAAGGGACTTGCAAGTTTAAACTATACCCTATGACGCCTCTGGAAAATCAACGCTGCATTGTTAAGCGCGCTTCGCTTCTCAGCCTTCCCCTCATGCCCCATACTGCTCTTTCAGGCTTTAGGTCTTGTAGTCTCCTTAAGTAGAGAGAATGGCTCCGCCTCCTTGTCTTGGGTTCCGGTTTGGGTTTTAGGTCTGGCGTCGTCCTGTGCCGATTGCGTCCTGCGCAGCCTTTGAGCGTACTTCGCGCGCACATTTGGGGTTCTCTAAACTTCCTAGTTTTTTTTTTCTCTTGTTCTCCTGTGTTCCCGCGCCTTACAATACCACGCTAGTCTGAATCAGATGCAGCAGATCCTGAATGTGTCTGCTTCAGATAGGACTCAAAATCAAAACTATAGCAAGATCCCCATATAGCCCATATTCTATCCACTTTCGGGAGCTATACCCTGAACCCTAAACCCTAAATAGTAGTTTCCCTTTTCTTTTCCATTATCCCCATATACGCCCCCATATTCTATCTACATAAGTGGGACTATAATCCCAATATATACCCTGTTATGATAAAGTATTTCTTTTTCATTATCCTTATATAGCCCTTTAGGGGAGCTATATAGGTATGGGTCGGTCCTTGCGGCGTCAAGGCGACCTGCTTCTGAGGATTGTCCAAGCGGTTGCAAGAGGCCTAGGGGTTTTAGGGTTTAGGGGTTAGGGTTTTGGGGTTTAGGGTTTTGGGGGGTTTAGGCTCTGGGGGTTTAGGGTTTAGGGGCTTAAAGTTTAGGGTCTAGGCTTTTCAATCGAGGGTTGGATTCCCACCAGTAGTTCCCAGAGCCCTTCCATGTGTTCAAGAACAGTTTCGGGTATTTAGATAGTTGCCAGATGGGTATCTCCATATCACACCTGGAAACCTAAAACCTCAACATCTCAGCCGGCCCCCCAAAGTGCTAGGCACCTCAGACAACTATTGAACACATTTTGTTGGTTATTCAGGCCGCTATACTACAGTAGCCGGAACTTCCACAGGAAGAATCTGAGTGAGCTACAAAGCAAGATCGCCCTCGAATGGCCCATGACTTTTCCTGCAATCACTTTCAATATTCCTACGACAATTCTTGTTATTCAGGAATACTAGCTACTGTCATCAAAATTGTTATCATGAATTACTATCAGAAACAGTATTGAACGGTATTCTGTGTTAATGCATGATCATGGTTATGTATATTCGTAGTATTATTATCAGCATTACTATTCAAGCGTGCTATCTATAACTGATTTTGATGTTAGATAACGATTTTGAGTTTAGATAATGATTATGACCCTAGACCTTTCACCCTGAACACTGTTACGATTTCTATCATTACTACTTTTGCTATTCACATCCTGCAGACCCGCTACGGCTGGAGAGCCTGGACCAGCTTGTGGCAGCCGGCCCCCGTCGAGTCGCGCACGTGCGACACCGTGCTGTACGGCGTCAAGGACGGTTTGGGGAATACAATTTGGGGTAGTTTGAGGTATTTAGGGTATTCAGTTTTTGGGGTTGGCCATTTGGGTGTTAAAGGGTTTGGACGTTGATGGTTTAGGATTTAGGGTCAAGGACGGTCCGGGTGTTAAGGGGTCTAGTCTGCATAGAGTTCCCTTCTTAAAGATTGGGGCTTAGTGTTTGGGGTTGGGGGTTCAGGGTTTAGTGTCTCTAGACTCCCAAAACCCAAAACTCTATAGAAACTGTAGAGGGTTGGGTTCCGCTGGGAGGTTTTGGATGATTCCGCTGCTTGCAAAGGGCAGCAGCGCTTTGTCTCGCTGCGGCACTTGGAGCTTCCTGAGATTTTGGCAATGCTAGGGGTTTAGGGTAAAGGGTTTAGGTTGTAGTTTCATTTCAAAGGAATTTCCAGGTGGGTAGTTTTCGCTAGATAAGCCTTACTTACACAGCTTATATATGTATATCTATCTATATATATATATGTATACTTTTTAGGTCCCTGTATAAGCCGTACATAGGCCTTATGTAAGGGTATCCACCTGGTAAATCCCTGGGGGGAGAGGAGTTTCTCTCACTTGAGTTATAGTCTAAACTCCTTAAGGGGGGTTATATAGGGGATTTTATAGGGAAGTATTATAGGGCTTATTAAGGGGGATGCTAGGAGTTTAGACTATAGCTCATTTGTTGAGCAGCTTTTAGGAAGCATAGCGCTCCCGCAGGAGTACCTCGAGACCCTTGACAACATCTCCGAGTGCGCCGTGAACTACGTGGCTTGATTGGCCTCAGATTTCACGGGGTTTAGGGTTTCGGGTTGAGGGGAAATCCCGAACCACCCAAAGCCCCATGATTCCTAGGAAAACAATAGACATCAATAGACTAAGGACCTTCGACGGTGCCAGACTTCCTGCATCAACACTACGTAGCCAGACGCGTTGATGGTCCCAAGGATACCGCGACTTTGAGTAGCTCCAAGCCCTGACTCCTGCAGCCCCAAACCCTAGACCCTAAACCCTACATCCTAGACCCTATACCTATGGTGGAATCTGTTGGGTCATTCCCCCTTACAGTAGCTGCCCTAAAATGCCTAAAAGGTGTTCAGGGTTTAGGGTCCCCTGAGTCAAGGACTATTCTATCTCCCATCACCTGTTGTGGTAGCTTTTCTTGGACGGGGGATTGACCTAAGGGATCTCCGTATCGTATCTGTTACGGGCTTCTTCATTATCATTAAGGTCGTGTCGTATGGGGGGTGCCTTAAAATAGGGGGATAGGGGGTGGGGTTACCCCAGGGCGCCCTATTTAGCGCCCTATTTCCTGGGTGCCAGAGAAATAGGGCCGAATGAGACCAGGAAATAGGGCAGCAATGTTATGTAGCAGTCATCCCTGC
>CAJNIZ010000933.1:0-21770 GCA_905231905.1 Symbiodinium pilosum
CCCCCAAAACCCCCAAAAACCCCCAAAACCCCCAAAACCCCTAAACCTAAACCTTGGAGCCCAAAGCTCCTTGAACCCGCAAAAAGGCCTGCAAATGCTCAGAGCATCTTTGGAAACTACTATATTATATAGGTTTAGGGTTTAGGGTTTAGGCAATTATATTATATGGGTTTACATACGGGATTATGTGTAGGGGTTATATAGGGGATATATAGAGGTTCTATTGGGATAATGGAAAAGAAAATGGAAACTACTATAATATATTTCATCTTTCTGCTGCAAAGCTACTTGATGTAGGGCTTAAGGTTAAGAGGCTAAGCTGAGGGTGTAGGTCTTTAGGGTTTCCGGTGGAAGGCTCGAGGGTTCAGGGTTTAGGGTTAAGGGCTTAGGCTCTAAGCCCTAAACCCTAAACTCGAAACCCTAAGCCCTAAACCTTAAATAGAGTTCAAGCCTCAAAGTGTAGTGTCTTAGGATTTACCGCGTAGGGTTCATGGCTTGAAGCTTGGGTGCATAGTAGGAGGTAGCGGTGAGCGTGTGGCGAGCAGAGTTCTGTCATAAAGAACACAGCATGCAAAAGTTTGGGGGGTTTAGGGTTATGGGCTTAGGGTTTAGGGCTTAGAAGCAATATCTACAACATCTGCAACAGGACCTCTTACAACATGATCTGGGTGACACCTTTTAATATCAGAACAGCTATCCAATCCTGTAAATGGGATACAGGGAGTTCTTTAGGGACACATAGGTTTTATGGCGTAGGGAGATATGTTTCAGGGCTCATACCGAGAGTCTTGCACGACCATCCTGACATCATAGGGTCTAGGGGTTTGGGGTTTAGGCTTAGGGTTGAAAGAATAATTCCTTAGGATTTGTGATGTTCTCGTATACTGAGGTGATACAGGATCCTTTGCACCAACAATAAAAAAACAAGCTCATGCGTCGAGACTCGATATTGACTTTTAGTAAAGCGTTCCTAACAACCCCTGATCTTCTCACTTGAGACATGGAATCTTCACGAGGAAGGAATTTGTTGAGACGAAACAGATGAAATTTTGATCGACTCCCGCGGTGGTTGAACGAAGTTGTGGGACGGTGTGGCGCTATGGTTTTCCACAATGGAGGCCCTAAACCCTAAACCCCTTAACTCCTAAACCCCCAAGCCCTAGAACCCTAAACCCCAACTAAACCCTGGATCCCAAACCTACTTAGAGGGGCGCGTCACCAGAGTTAAGGCCCAGGGTTTAGGGTTACCAGAGCTTTGGGGGGTTACTTGGGGGGTCAGGGGGACTTCGTGAGTAGGTTAGGGTTTAGGGTCCGGGGGACTTAGTAGGTAGGTGAAGAATGGCGAGAATTAGGGTTACTACAGGGTTATTAACCTACTTACTAAGTCCCCTTGACCCTCCAAGTACTGATAATCTACTTCGTGAATGTAGCTGTAACGCAAAAATGAATCCTCTAAGGTCTTGGAACCATGGCTGTAAGTGAGATAATTAGAACCATATTCTTTTTACACGTAGGTTCCAAGTAACATGCCCCGTTCACGTAAGCATGTGAGACTTGGGGTTGAGGGGCCTGGACATTTAGAGCTCAGACCATAAGACAAGACGACTGGAAAATGAACCAAGGTGTTTAGGGGGTTTAGGGTTTAGGGTTTAAGGGTTTAATGGGTTAGGGGTTTTTGGTTTTTGGGTTTAGGGGTTTAGGGTTTAGTATTAGGCGTGGTACTGGGTGATGCGGTGGATGACCGGAAATCTTGCATCCAGTAACGTCTCTGGTGTACTGTAGGGTATATGGTAGATATGGCGGTGCAAGACTTCGGCCATCTGACCCCAAACCCTCAACTCAAAAACCCAACCAGAGCTTTAAGGTTTCGCGCCTAGATGTCTCCAGCTTTCCAATGCTCAGCATTGACGTATCAGGATTTTTGCAAGTCAACGGAAAGAAGGCTTACTACACTCAAACTCCAGTTCTAGATTCGTACGAACCCTGAAAGCATGTGACGGTTCCGAAACGAAGCTGAGCCCTAAGGGACCCCAGCTCGTCAACCCTAAGCCCTGCAACCTAAAAGCCCTAAATCCAAAATCCTGAAACCCTAAACCCTAAACCCCAAATCCTAAATCCTAAATCTTCAATCCTGAGTCCTGAGCCCTGAATCCCTAAACTTTCAACCCTAAAAGAAGCCCTGGGCCTCGCTCTGAAAGCATCTCTGGATCTAAACCCTAAACCCCTAAATCCCTAAACCCCTATAGTTTAGGGTTTAGGGTTTAGGGTTTAATGGTTTAGGGTTTAAACCCCTATGCCCGTAAATCCCTAAATCCCTAAGCCCCTAAGCCCCTAAGCCCCTAAGCCCTTAAACCCTAAGCCTCTAAATCCCCAAACCCTGAACCACAACGTTACAGCTCTAATGCCTAAACATGAAATCATCGACCTAAAGCCCGAAAGCTCTAAAGCTGGAAGCCCTAAACCCTAAAGAGTTCAGCGTTTGGGGTTGTGGAGGTTTGGGGGTTTAGGGATTTAGGGTTTAGGGCTTGGGGACTAGGGATTTTGGGTTTAAGGTGAAGGGTTTAGGGCTTAGGGTTTAGGGCTAGGAGGGATTCAGAATTTAGGGTTTAAGGTTTAGGCCTTAGGGTTAAGGTTTAGGGTTTTTAAGGTTTAGGGTTTAGCGCTTAGGGTTTAGGGCTCAGGGTTTAGGATTTGCGAAGTGCAGCCTAGCAATATATGGACTACGCAAGTCTTTGTGCCCTCTCACATGGCAGATTGCACAGGCTAACCCTGGCAAACAATCCTTACTGGTTCTAAGTAGGGCATAAGGGAATATATTCTATAAGGCCTAAACCCTAAACCCGTGACACTAAACCCTAAAACCCTAAACCCTGAACCCTTTCTGTAGGGCTTCTATTCCCTTGTTCCTTACGAAGAACACAATACCTTCTTATAAGGTACTATTTTCCATTTTTTCCATGATCCCAATATAATCCCAACCCTAAACCCTTTTTAACCCCATTATAGTAGGTTCCATGTTCTTTTCCATTTCCCCCTATTCCCTTGTTCCCGACTAAGAACTCGGAAGTACTTTGCAAAGCCAGCCTTTTTCCGGCAGATGAATCTGCTCAGTGGCCTCCACAACTCCTTCATAAACAGTATGTGAGGTAGGACCAATGGAAACTACTACTAAACCCTAAACCCTAAACCCCTTAACCCCTAAACCCTGGAACCTAAACCTAAACCCTAAACCCCTAAACCCTTGAACCCTAAAACCCTAAACCCTAAACCCCTAAACCCCTAAACCCCTAAAGGGTTTAGGGTTTAGGGAGACAGGACCGCAGGGGGATAATGGGAAAACAAAGACACTACTATAGTTTATATGGGAGTTTCCCAAAATTAGGGTTTAGAGTTTAGGGTTTAGGGGTACCTTTTTGCGGGTCCGAATAATAAGGACTCTAGTATTTTGGGGGTCTATATTGGGTCCCCCCATTTTGGGAAATTACTATATAGGGGTTATATAGGAGAATGGAAAAGAAGATGGAAGCTACTATAGCATATTTGGGTTATATAGGGATAATGGAAAAGAAAATGGAAACTGCTATAGTATATTATGTTTATGGTCTTCCACAAATGGGCGCCGCGTGCATACGCTTATTCAAAAAAGCAGAAACATCATACCTCAGACCTACCTCATGTGCGAGCAGCACTGCCGGAATCCAAGTTGCGACTGGTCTATATGAGCTATACTCTACACTCCTAAGGTTTCGGATGTAGGGTTAGGGTCTCGAGTTCAGGTTGCTTGGCTAGGGGTTTCGGGCCATGTTCCATTCTGAAAGCACAGCAGGTCAGAATTACTCTCATATTTTCTTTAGTATACTATACTATAATATACTATGATAAACAATGCTACTGTTGATGGGGGGAATCTTGCACCACCTTGAGTCCCTAAAGTCCTAGGAATCACAGTAGTTTAGGGCCCCTAGTTGGTGCAAGATTTCATGCTATACTATAATATACTATAATGCACTGCCATATACTATAATATGGGTATTGCAGGATTTTTTGCAGACCCATTCCCAGCTCAAGGCCGTGGCAAAAGCTAATGCCTCAACACTTTCCAATGCCTCATGCTGGGGGCGGCTCATTCCAGAAACACTCAAAGGTTCCTGGGTTGTACCCCTAAGGTCGTACCTTCAGAGGGTTTGCCCAAGATGGCCCTAATATAAGGGGTACAAGCATAGGGGTACAAACCTAAAACCTTTGAAGCACTGCTAAGGGAACGATGGGTCGACTCTGAAGGCATTCGGTGGGGCGCACAATGGAAATCCGAACCCTGATTTTGTACCCGAAACCCTAGGCCCCAAACCCTACACCCTAAACCCCGAACCCTAGGGTTATAAGGTTTGGGGTCCTAGCTTGAAGCACCTAACCCCAGATCCAATGTCCGACAACTAAACTCTAAGTCTCTTCAACCGTCCCTGGAAAAAGTCTTGCCTAGCTCAGGATAGCTTAGGGCTTGGGGTTTAGGGCTTGGGGTTTAGGGTTTAGGGAGCTTAAGTACTGAACTTCTCAAAGAGAGTAGTATGTGCAATGATGCAAGAGCTTCATGCAGGGGTCGGGCAGAGTAATCCGAAAATGGAATGAAATTGTGATAAGTATATGAGTTATTGTCTAAACTCCTAGTATCCCCCTTAATAACCCCTATAGTAGTCCCCTACATAATCCCCTTATGTAACTCCTATAAGGAGTTTAAACTATAGCTCATATCAGGACTGCCAGGAGATTCTCGGGGTGTCTGCGTCTAAACCTGACTAATGTAGACCCATGATTAATAAACCCCCTCCTTTTAAGGGCCTGAATATTAGGATCCCTATTATAATTCCCATTAAGGGGAGGGCGTTTATTCATCGGGGGCTTACATTACAAAACCCTAAACCCTAAACCCAAAGCGCCGGATTCGCGGAATGCTGTGCCTGCCCCGACTTCTTGCGAGGCTTTAGAACTTCCCACGTCAAACAGGCGGTCTGGCATTTCCACATCCCGCAAGGATCCAAGAATTTAGGGTTTAGGGTTTAGGGAATCCAGCAGTGTTTAAAAAATTACCCTCCAGTGCTTAGTGGGAAGTGCACGGCCCTAAAGGCGCACAGCCCGGACCACATGAGCTATAGTCTAAACTCCTTAAAGAGGGTTATATAGGAGGCGAAGTGAAAAGTATTACAGGGGTTATGGAGAGGGATGCTAGGAGTCTAGACTACAGCTCACATGGTCAAGTCACAAATCAAACTGCCAGATCATCACTTTAAGACTCGACAGTTTGATCTTGAACACATGGCCCTCAAATCTCATTTCTAGTTCTGAAGTACCATGAATACCCTGGCTGAGGTATATGCAGGCCTTACCTGTCCCCTTTATCATCCCTAAACTAGTCCCTGTAATCCATTCCAACATCTCCTGTTGTGCAGGAAATCCAGCACCACCCTAAGTCCCAAAATCGAGACATGATCTCTAAGGGATTTGGAACCCCAATAGAAATTATAATTTCAGCTAAATATCAGGATTCTAGGTAACAGAAATTAAAAACTATTTTCAGGAACCTTGTAGTGATAGGCTGCGCAAGATGCCATCCATCAATAAGGCTCTGGGTTGCTGCTAAGGAAGTCGGTTTAGGGTTTAGGGTTTAGGGTTTTGACTACAACAAGGAAAACCGATTGCGTGTTTATAATATACCCATATCACGGTAACCCTGAACTTATGTGTAAATATATATACAGATATGGGTGGTTGTCAAAATTATGCTCCCTTTCTGGGTACCCTATATATTAGGTGCCGTATTATAATGGGGATCCAAAAATGGACCATAATTTTGACGACAACCACCCATATATATGTACCCATGCTACGGTAACTTACTTCAAGTTCTTTAACCCCAACCCAGTACTACGCATTTCTCAGCTTGGGCTTTGCAAGCTGCATCCATTGAGTGGGTTGGAAGGTACTTCAAAATGTCCTTTTTAGGGTTTAGGGTTTTAAGATTTAGGGTGATTAACGAATCAATGCTCCCTTTGTGTCCACGGTTTGCGGTTTAGGTTGTAGGGTCTAGGGTTTCGGGTTAGAAGGCTTTGGGCTGAGGGATCACGGGTTTGGGGCTTGGGCTCTCGGGTCCGGGTGCAAAGGTTCTGCACGCCTTGAGAATTCACCATGTAGGTTGGGAGCCTAGACGTTAGGGATCAAGGGTTTAGGGTTTAGGCTAGATCGTGACCAATATCATGTTGAGGTCCAATTGAGGTACCCCATACCATAGATATACCAGGAACTCAGGACTACCATGTGGGTAGGATAACAACCACTGAGCCATATAGTAACCCCAGCTATCACCCCTGCGAAGCTAATTATATACTCATTGTGTCGCCTTGGCCCTCAGCCCTAAAACCTAAAACAGCAGTCTCCATGTCTCGTAAATCATTACTAAGCCCCCCTGACCCCCCAAGTATAGTCTTGCTGGCAAGCTGGTTATGTTGGCAGGCAGGGTATCCACAGCAACCAATTTTTGGATCCTTTAGCAGGTCTCGACTGGCAGCTGCTTGAGAAACATGTCCCTAATGTAGAAAGTCTAGACAAGTGATGAGTTACGTAGGGCTAAGAGCCCATGAATACCAGTAGTGGAAACCAAGGGAAAACAAATTGGAAACCAAGTTCATAAAATTGTTTGTGAGTGAATTTGGGTGCTTAAATGGCTACTACTATCAATTTGATGTCTATTTATAGTACTCCATACCTTCATCACACAAGGAATCTCCTGACACCATATTTGCAATCATGTTAGCGCCAGTATTACATAACTCCTGCTTCATCCATGAAAACATGATCTTGGCAACCCCTACACCAAAAACTAGGACACTATGACTCATGTTGCCTGAATAACCCTAAACCCTAAATCCTAGACCCTAAGCCCCTAAATCCTTAACCCCAAACCCATGAACCCGAAACCCTACCAGGATCCTCTTGGGCTACCAAAACCCCTCTTCATCGACCCCGGGCTATCCTCCCCTCCAAAACCAACATGGAACTCGCCATAAACTAGGGTTCAGGATTAGGGGTACCTTTAAAGGGGCTTCTAGGGGTTATATAAGGATATATAGGGTTTAGGGGTCTAGGGCTCGGCGTCAAGGTATAAGTAGGTGGGGGATGATGAAGCTCCTGTGAGGGAGTGGATAATATGGTAGGCTCCGTAAACAAAGAGCCCCAAAATGGACCCAAAATTCCCTCAACCCTAAACCCTGAAACATTCTATGATCCTTATGAGGATTCCTAGAATGGATCGCAAATCTTTGGAAATCCCCGCATGGGCATGGTCTGGGCGAAGGGCTCAGGGTATGTAGGGTTGAGGGTTTAGGGTTGCGGGTTCAGGGTTTGTAAGAACCCTAAACCCTTTTCCCTAAACCCCTAATCCGTTTGCGATTTAGAGCCCCCTGGACGAAGACAGAGGGACCTAAGTCATGGCGTTCAAACCTTCTTCCCGGAAGGGATCCTATTCACCAGCAGTCTACGGGACAACCCTAAAGCCTGGACCCTAAACCCATTTAATCTATGTCTATCGAAGTCCCAAGGAGCCATAAAAGACAGGTTTTGGGTTTGGGTTTAAGGTTTAAGGCTTTGGGCTTATGGCGTCAGGTTGTGGGTGTCGAGCTTGCGGTGTAGAGCGTAGAGTTTAAGGCTTCGAGCCGTACAAACGCAGCAATGCTTTGTCCGACTTTTCCTAGGAAAGAAAGCATGTTCTAGAGCTAAGCCCCAAAAGCATAAAAGATCCACCCCAAACCCTAGAACATCAATCCTAAGCCTTCTTGTACATAGTGCATATGGGCACATACATATATACATATGGTATACATATATATGTTTCAACCCCAAACCCTAAACTCCAGCCCTCAAACCTCGGTCTCTGTCTCATACAGCAATTTTAAACCTCAACAGCTGCCATCTAGCCAACAAGCCTAACTCTCTCAAAACCGCACAGGGGAGAGTCTCAAACGGGGCCCTTTTCGAGCTCTGCGGCTGAGGGCAATTTGTGGCTTAAGGTTTTGGGCTGGGAGTCTGGGGTGGAGGGGTTGGGGGCCTAACGTTTAGGGCTTGGGCTTTAGGGTTTAGAGTTTGGAACCCTAAACCCTAAACCCCTAAACCCTAAACCCTAAATCCCTAAACCCCTAAACCCTAAACCCCTAAACCCCGAAACCCAGGGTTTGGAGTTTGAGGGTTTTGAGTTTGGGGGTTGTGTTTAGGGTTTGGAGTTTAAGGCATCGGAATGCCAAGTCTCCAATTCGGCCTCTCCTTGACCTTCCGGTATGGGGCACGGGGTTTAATTCTCCATGTGAGCTATAGTCTAAACTCCTTAAAGGGGGTTATAGGGGGAATATACCCCCAATAATGGAGAAGCAAATGGAAAATGATATGGAAACTGGGATTATGTAGGGGCTTTATGAGCTATAGTCTAAACTCCTTATAGGGGGTTATATGAGGGATTATATAGGGGACTACTAGAGGGGTTATTAAGGGGGATACTAGGAGTTTAGACAATAGCTCATGTAAAGCTGAGGCCTCTTAGCTTTCGGACTCCAAACGTAGCAATCCTCTGATTGAGAGATAGATAGCTTTTCCCGTGGTTGTGTTTTCAAACAACAACCACTAACAGTGACCGTGAAGGACCCTGGTAATTACACTAGCAGGGTAATTTAGAAGAATTTCAATTCAAAAATTCAAGGCCATTTGGTTCTATTACCTATATAAACCACCATTTAGGGTGAGGTCGCTTTAAATTGCCCAGCGCTAAGGTCCCTAGGTAGTCCTACTGTACCACTATTACAGTGTGGGAGCCGAAAATGCAGGGTATCTTTCCCTAGGGTTCCAACACCCCAAAAGCTTACCGCAGATACCCTAAAGCCAAAAACTCGAAACCCAAACGAGGAGGGGTTTAGGATTTAGGGTTTAGGTTTTAGGGTGTAGGGTGGATGGAAAAGTCTATAGACAAGCCTTCTGTCCTTTCCAGGCTCCTGTACAAGGATCTTGTGATCTCAGCATCGTTCCGCAGACACCATCTTAAGAAATTATCATTAGACCTGTAACAAGTTCGGGAATCGATGTGAACCTTTCCCTGCGAGGACCCCATTTTGAGAAAGGTCCCAAATACCACGTACAGGCCAGCTGCAGCTTGCCAAAGGAACGAACTCTGGGCTGTCAGCGCTGTTTCAGGCTCTTAAGCTTGAAGGTTTAGGGTTCAGGTTTTGGATTTGAAGCTAATTGCAATTAAGAGATGAGGGTATGGCTGTAAGAAATTCCTTGAAATTCTTAGGTTTAAGGCTTAAAGTGATGGTTTGGAAGTTGAAGCTCCGAATCTAGGATTCACAGAGGTGTTCGTACGGTTGCGTAGACCTGGAACCAAGACCTCAGTCACGAACCCAAACCCTAAACCCCAAACCTGGACGCAAGCACCTTCACCCTTGCCACCGCATCCCTTCAACCGTACGAGGTTTCCTAACATGATAGGGTTTGAGGTTGATTGATTAGCGTGTTAGGGCTTAGTGTTTAGGGTTTAGGGTTTCGAGTTTAGTGTTTAGGGCTTAGGGTTTCGGGTTTAGTGTTTAGGGTTTAGGGTTTCGGGTTTAGGGTTTAGGGCTTTAGGGCTGATTTTTTCCAACCCCCAACCAGTCAGAGCACCAAAACCCTAACCTATGATCCGATTTCGAAATACTACCAGAAAATTGAGACAGAGCTCAGAACTCTTTCCGGTTCCCCAACACCGTTCCTAAACCCTAAATCCTGGAGCATAAGCCAATTCTTTCACAGGAAATCCTACAAAACAACCCACACAAGCCCCCGGAGGCCCACCCTCTTAAAGCCCTGAAAGCCCTAAACCCTAGACCACTAAATCATTATGGGAGCTTAACCCCTAAGCCCTAAACCTCTGAACCTCTAGGAATACTAAACCCTAAACCCTAAGCCCTTGCACCAAGAGCCCTGGGTTAGGGAAACTCACGCCATGGTCACGTCCATGGCTCCAGCACCCTTGTCCTGAATACAGTTGCAGGGATAGGATTCATGAGGTCTATAGGGTCTAGGACACATCATCAATTTATGGCTTAGGGCTTGATTATTGAGGGATTCACTTGGGCTCAGCGTGCGCAGTGTTGTTGGGCATTCTTCTGGTAACATGCTCCAAACAAGGGGAAATTGAGCTGTCATCTTACGCCAGATTGACACAAACCCTGAACCCTAGAGCCTAAACTCTAAGCCCCCTCGACCCTAAACACTCAAGCCCTAAACCCCTAAATCGTAACCCCCTAAACCCTACACCCCTAAACCCTAAACCCCTAAACCTGTAATTAGGTTCAAAGCTTCTGTCTTGGCATAAGGGATTAGGCAGGACCTAAAACCCGCACAGCTAAGGGTCAAGGGTCCAAACACAATCAGAGACAAAGATTCAACCCCACCCGGCCCAAGCCTTGTTTGAAACGATGCAACAAAAGGGGAAACCCGAAGCGCTACAGTAGGAAACCCTAAACTTTCAATCCTAAACCTCAAATCTTGAACCCTAAACCCTACGACTAATCCCTGAACCCTACTGCCAAACTCTAGACCCTGAAGCCTAAATCCTACACACTAGACCCTACTCAAGGGGGATCAGTAAGAGTACTTCATGCCCCTAAACGCATCATATGGCTCTCAACCTCAATCCTGGAGACTCCTTACGCTCTAAACCCTCTTTCCCAGACCCTAAACCCCTAAACGCCTAAGACCTACGCCCTAAACTCCTAAACCCTAAACCCAAGCCCCGAAACCCTAAACCCGTTAACCCTAAACCCATTAGCTAAACCCGTTAACCCTAAACCCGTTAACCCTGAACCCCAAGCCCCTAAACCTTACACTCATTAACCCCAAACCCGTTCAACCCTGAACCCCAAACCCCTACACCCTACACCCACTAACCCTAAACCCGTTAACCGTTACCCCTAGGCCCCAAGCCCCTAAGCCCTAAACTCCTAGACCCTAAACCCGGTAACCCTAAAACCTAAACCCTATATGACCCCAGTACAGTGATTTCCATTTTTTCCAATAACCCGATGATTATCCCTTTATAACCCCCAACCCGTTGACCCTAAACCCTAAATCCTAAACCCTAAACCCCCCAAACCCCAAACCCCAAACCCTATACCCTATACCCTAAACCCTATACCCTAAACTCCAAGCCCCTAAACCCTAGACCCCAAGACCTAAACCAGACAGGTCTGCATTAGGTGGACCCCCACCCAGTAATAGTGACTATACGGGATAATAGGGATTATATTAGGGTCCTCTTATATTCTTATTATACCCCTAAACCCTAAACCCTAAACCCTAAATAGGGTCCTCTTATATTCTTATTATACCACTATTACAGGGTGGGGGGTCCTCCTAAGGTATTCAACTCCCGGGCCGAGCGTCGTCCGTGTAGACCCGGAAGGTCACGGACACATCGGCCGCGAGCTTGAAGCCTGCAAAGTAGCTGGAAAAAGATTTGAGGGGTTTTGGGGTTTAGGGTTTAGGGTTTAGGGTTTAGGGTTTAGGGTTTAGGGTTTAGGGTTGGGGGGTTATATACGGATAATGGAAAAGAACATGGAAGCCACTATACTGGGGTTATATAGGGTTTAGGGTTTTGGGTTAGGATCTATAAAAGTTGCTTGGCGTTCATGTCTGGAGTTTTGAGTGAGTTCTGAGCGAGTTTTGGGCGTTTGCGTTTATCTTTCTCCATTTCAATCAAAAACCCTAAACCCTAAACCCTGAACCCTAAACCCTAAACCCTAGAACTTTTTCGGTGGTTTTTCCAACCCCACCTTGCAACGTTTTTTGTTGCCTGGCCCTTGGAAAGCTTTGTTTCGGGCCTTACAATTTTACTCCAAAAGGCATCGAAAAGCCAAAGTTTACTTCAAAGTGCATCTTGACCCCCAGATGCTCAGGTTGGCTGCAACCCTAAACTCTAAACCCTAAACCACCCTAAACCCTAAACCCTAAACATCACCAATGGCCGAAATGTCCCAATATGTCTGTCTCGAATTGCCCACAGTTGCCCAAAATTGTCCAAAATTGAGGAATCTTCTAGGGCCTAAACCCTAAACCCTAGGCCCTTGGACTCTGGAGCCCAAATTTTGGGGGTTTGGGCGTCGAAAAACTGACACCCAAATCGGGAAATTTTCCTTGCATTTCTCGGACCGCCAAAAAGGGCCAAAAAGTGCCAAAAATGCTCAAAATTGGGAAGGTCCCCAGGGATGCCGATGCCCGTAGCAAATTTGGTGGTTTGGAATCGAAAATTATCCATTTTCGTAAACAAAAAACCGCCCAACATTGTGGAAAATCTTAAGGAAGCGCTTTGGCTTTTAGGCCCGAATTTTGGGGCTTGGCAATCCTAAAATTGTAATGTTTTACCAAAAGTTGCCACTCTCTGGTGTCCAACCGAAAAGACTACTGCCCTAAACAGTAGCCCCATTTTCTTTTCCAATATCCCTATATATATAACCCTTTTCCTTACCGTTTGAACCCTATATACCCCTATATAACCCCTAAACCCTAAACCCTAAACCCTAAACCCTAACCCTAAACCCTAAACCCTAACCCTAAACCCTAAACCCTAAACCCAAACCCTATACAACCCCTAGATACCCAGCACGAAACCCGAAGTGAACCCTAAGCCTGGCACCATGAGCCCTGAGCCCCCATCACTCCTGAGATCTACAGGAATTCTATAGGGTTATATAGGTTTATTTGGGGCTATTATTTAGGGTTTAGGGTTTAGGGTTTAGGGTTATATCGGGTTATTTTGGGGTTATATAAGGATAGTATTCGGTTACATAGGGATCATAATAGGGATAGTGGAAAAGAAAATGGAAACTGCTATCTAGGGTTTAGGAAGCCGAACCTCGAATCTTCAATCCCGCCGATCCTACGGTCTAGAAAATGAAGGAATAGGTTGAGCCCAAACAAAACTCTCTTAGACTCTAAGCCCTTGGGTCCAAAGCAACACGCGGTTTAGGGCTTAGGACTTGGGGTTCGAGCTTTCCCAAACCCCGAACAAACTCTAAGCCCGAAACTCGAATCAAATCACAACCCTCCAAAACCCTAAACCCTAAGCCCCTCTAAACCCCTGGAAAGGTCGCAAGTGCAGGTGCCTTCCGTGTGGTTAACATCGGGCTTTCGGAAATAGATGAGGCCAGACTCTTTCACCTCCAGAAGTAGCAGTTTATGGGTTTGAAGTTTAATGTCTAGGGTTTAAGGGTTCAGTGTTTTAAGGGTTTAGGGTTAGGCCTCAGGGTCTCCCCAATAATTACATCCAACCCACGAAAATGCCCTACACAAGTGCCGATGGTGTTACGTTGGGTTCAGGGTCTTGGGCTTTCGCTCCTTTTGAGCTTTCCTGGAAAAGGGGCACAGGGTTGACGGCTTTGAGGATTTTTTAACGCTTTGAGCACATTGTTGCAGCTGCGGGGGTTGCCGAAACTAGTAAACTTCAATGCACTTTACTACAGTTCATACAAGTAAACCTAACCCCCTTTATAAGCCTCCACTGCGTACGCGCCCTAACTCCTACGCTGCTTGGCGCCAGGCTTCTTGCTTAGCAAGCGCATATGACCTTCAGCAGGTCTGGAGAAAAGGCTTCGGGCATCAAAGTTGCTATGGACCTCGTTAGGTACGTCCCTGCTTTTTGCCTCATCATCCAAGATCCGACACTGTTTAGGGTTTAGGGTTTAGGGTTTAGGGAGGACGCAGGAAAGTAACACCAAGACCCTCCTAAGCCCCTCAAACCTAAATCTCTGTAGGCCATCCTCACGAAGCCTTCCACTTCCCAACCATGCTTCTTTCACCTCCTGACCTTCAACGTGAACAGTTGAGCATAGGGTTTAGGCTTTGAGTTTAAGGGTTTAGGGTTTACGGTTCTCCCCCAGCTAACAACTAACATGGGACACAGACTGCTGTCCTGTTGAAAGTCGGCTACATGGGCTTCCCTTTATGGGGAGGGCCATCTCATATCATCATATCCCCCACACTGTAATCCTACACCTTCATGCAAAAGCGCCTAGGGTTTATGGTGTTTGGGGTTAAGGTCTATGGCTGAGGACGCCCAAAGCCCAAAAAAAAAAAGCCTCGAATCTTAAACCCTCAGGGTTTCAGGTTCCCATAACGTGAAAAAGCCTCCTAAAGGTCGATATCCCCTACAGATCTCTGCAGCCTGTTGAGAAAATGATTGAATCTAAAGAGGCTTGGGGGATGCAAGATACTTGGCGGGGGAGTGGAAGGGAGGGTAAGACTGAACTCCAGGTTCAAAATGATAGGCCTTACACCCTGAACCCTAAAACCTAAACCCGAAACGCCTAAACACTCAACCCCTAAACCCTAGACCTCTAAAACCTTAAACCCCTAAACCCCAAAACCCTAAACCCCTAAACCCCAACCCCCTAAACCCTAAAACCCTAAACCCCTCAACCCCTAGACCCAGCGTGGTAGTTTCCATTTTTCTTTTCCATTATCCCTATATACCCTATTATTATCCCTCCATAATCTATAACCCCCTAAGCAGGCCAATCACCTCCTTGCCATCTGCCTCCTGCTGTGTCTCAGCCTCCTTCAGGGCACTTTGGTTTGGGAGCTTTGGAGGTTGGGGTACCCTGCAAAGGGGGTTTAGGGTTGAGAGTTTGCTGAAGGTTTAGGGCTTGGGGCTTGAGGCTCAGGATACTTTGAACCCTTAAACCCTGAACCCTAAACAACACTCGAAAACCCCAAAAAAGCCTAAAGCCTAAACGCCTAATCCTCTCAAACCTGAACAACAACCCTGGACCCGTTTAGGGTTCAGGGTTTAGGGTTTAATGATAATCAGATAGAAACCACATGGAAACCGGCATTTGTTCGGGGAAAAGGTGGAGCTCAGGATCTGGAAAAAGTAGGGCTGAGAGCTTAGGGAATGGGAGTTGAGGCTTGTGGGTCAGAGCTTTGGGGTTTAGGGTTTAGCGTTTAGGGTTAGGGCTTGGACTTAGGATTTGCGACTTGTGTTTAAAAGGTTTAGGGTATACGGTTCCAAGACTTGTGGGTGTCCGATGAACCGCCCTCCCTAAACTAGCTCGAAACACCTGTGCTAAACCCTCAATCGTTAACCCTAAACCTTGGAAAGCTATGTAGCTTCATACAGCTCGGGGAGCGTAGTAAATATCATGCACCCAGGAACTGTTTAAGTTTGGCATAGGTGGGGGTGGAGGAAGAATCGGGGCAAATAAAAAGGTCTCTGAGCCCTGAACCTTAAACCCTAAACCCTTAACCCTACGCAAACCCCTAAAAACGCAACCTCTTTAATGAAATCAGGTGCGCAAGGTCTGACCCTTTATGGGTGAAGGGTCCCAGCTTTCAAGTTTTGGGCTTGGCGGTTCGATCTGGTTTAGGGTTTAGCGTTTAGGGAAACCCCAAAACCCTAAACCCTAAACCCCAAAACCTAAAGCCTAAATGATGTAGCAGCCTGAAGGATCAACACTACCACGTTGAGGCGAGGTTTATCTGAATTAGGGCTTAGGGTTTAGGGTTTAGGGCTTAGCCCCAGGCTTAGAGGAATCTAGGCCAGCCGGCTCAAAAACTCTGTCGGCCCCTGGCAGGAACACTGAAGTTACCCAAAATAGTTGCCCAAAATAATAGTCTAGTGGCGCTAAAGGTACAGAAACTGGTGAGATGGTTCCCAACATATTTCCCAAGGAGACCCTGAACAGACAAATTCCAAAGATCACATGGAAGGTTGCCAAAATTGTGGTCCCATTTGCATTGTGAAAACTGCGGGCCCTTTTTAGCAGCAGCTTTCAAAACCTCACACCTTGCGTATTTCTCTGAAAATCAAGATCCCAAACCCTGACATTCACGGAGCCCCAAGCGCCAGATTTAGGGTTAGGGTTCTGGGGTTTCACGTTTTGGTGTTCTTTCGTGTAGGTCCTACCGTCCTTCAGCATGGAATCCCCCAGCCACACTGCCCACAATGCATCCCTCAAAGATATTCAGGACTAGACTAGACCTAACCCTTAGGGTTAGGGGTTTGAGGTCTGAGGTTTAAGGTTTAGAGTTTAGGGTTTAGGGCTTAGGGTTAAGCATTCAGGGCGTTTTCAGGTTCGAAATGAAGCTTTCGACATGGATCCCCCATAAACATCTGCCCACAACACTACACAGTGCCTGAATCTTCTTCTTCACAGCGCCCGGAAGGCCTTGCTCGTGGATGCCCCTACTACCCCCCCAACAACCCCCTAGGTTCCCCACTTAATAGGGTTTAGGGTTTAGGGGTTACTCAGGGATAATTTAGCATTAAGGCTAATTAAGGGGTAGTCATGGAGGAGATAGATTAGAGGGGGGGTAAAAGGGGAACTCGTGACTTGCGCTGTTCGGACTTGGGAGCCCCGGGTCCCTAAAACCTTAAGCCACTAAACCCTAAAGTCCTAAAACCCCACAAGACTTAAAATCGGGTCCCCTACACCCTAAAGTCCTAAACCCCGCAACCCCTAAACCCATTATAGTACTTTCCATTTTCTTTTCCATTATCCCTATATAACCCCTAAGCCCCGAAACCCGAAATCCTAAAACCCTACAACCCAATACCCTAAACCAGGTCTCCGGGCTTGTGGGTTGGATTCTGAAGGGAATCACTTACTGGTGGTTAGGGTTTAGGGTTTACGGTTTAGGGTTTAGGGATCAGGGTTTAGGGTTGAAGCCAATATCATCCCTATATAGTATATGTCCGTTTTCCCTGCTAACTCTAAACCCTCAAACCCTGCATGTGGGGGGACCCCAATATAGACCCCAAAATATGTTGATTCTTTCTTCTAGGTACCCCTAGAAAGGCACCCCTACTTTTGAGAATCCCGCATATAATCCTAAACTTTAAACCCTAAACCCTAAACCCCTAAAACCCTGAAACCCTAAACCCCTAAACCCTAAACCACTAAACCCTAAACCCCCTTGTTCCCTACTGACCCCCCCCCCCCTGTGAAGTCAAGGCATTCAGGCCTAACTTGAGGACCTCGGGCCCGGGGCGTTTGCTACAATGGGGCTAATGGGGTTTAGTGTTAGGGGTAGGGGTTCAGGGTTTTGGGTTTTGGGGTTTAGGGTTAAGGGGTTTAGGGTTGAAGTTTTAGGGATTGGGTGCTTACTGTGGGGCTTAGTAATCAAGGAGGGAACATGCGGGGTTGTGTGGTTTAGGGCTTAGGGTTTAGGTCTTGAGACCTGAGGCTTTAGGGCTGAAGGATTTAGGGTTTAGGATTTAGGTACCTACGTGCCGCGCAGAGCGACGGAATGAATCGCCCGAGAAATGCCCACAAGCTTTCGAAAGCTGAATTGTATGTGCCAGAAAAACCTGAACCTCATATGAATTTCGTTTCATGTCATTGACCTAGCCCGAAATACTGTGATCTCCCACCAATTTTCGAAACCTACAACTTGAATCCCAACCCGAAACGCCCAAGCCTAACCGCAACCGGTTTCATAGGCTTAGGGTTTAGGGTTACATGGGTTTAGGGTTAAACGGGTTTCGGGTTAAATGGGCTGTGGGTGTCAGGTTAAACGGCCCCTTGCAGAAATGAGTATACCGCCTGAAACTCTGAACTGGTATCGTCTAGCAGCAGAGCAGCAGCCCATCGCAAAAGGAAAAAGCCTCAAACAACATTTGATTTCTTGGATAGTAATAACAGAAAATAATAGCAATGGCAATATTGGCATGAAAAAAGAACATAGAAATACAAAATTACCAACCAGAATATCAATAACAATAATTTCAAAAATAACTTGTATTTCTGAATTCCGAAATCCCAAAACCCTAAACCAACCGGGCGCCATCCGACTCGTCCTTGACTCCTTGAAGGCTAAAACATGTCTCATCCAACCTGCTATTTCCAAGAGCAGGGTTTAGGGTTCAGGGTTTGTAGAGGCCTAAGGACCCTGGAAATACAATCCCTAATCCTTGAAGCCCTACCCCCCAAAAAAAGCAAACTGAAACCCCTGAACACCAGTCCGGACAGCCCGAATCCCTAAGTCCGAACCCTAAACTCTAAACCCCAAACCCCAAATACAAGGAATCCAGTGAAGCCTGCGAGGTTGTCGGGTCGGATCAGGCCCCAGCCTCAGGATTAGGGGTTTAGGTTGGGTACTGCCGCCCCCCCAGTAACAGTCTATATTAGGGGTCCTATTAAGGGCTATATATAACCATACTATAATTATTATCCAACTGTTACTGGGGGAATAACCCAAGGTTTAGGGTTTAGGACCCTCAATAGCTTGATTATATAGATTGAAGGCCTAGGGTTAGGGAGTTAGGGTTCGGGGCTTGGGGTTTAGAGGATTTGGTTTGGGGCTTGGAGCTTTGGGAGTTGGGGTTTTAGGGTTTAAGAGTTTGGTGTTTAGGATTGAAGCCCTAAACCACGGCACACAACAAAATGGCCCGTGTCATGTTTCTTGACCGACTATGCTCGCATGTATCCGTAATCTTCAAGCCTCCTAAAGCCCAAAACGCCAGCCCCACAACCCTGATGTGACCCCTTCTACTTATTATTCATGACCCTGTAGTAACAAAAACTGGATGACCAATGGTTTCGATTCATGGCCTCCCCACATGGACATCCAATATATATATATATATGTATATATTGTCCCCTTAAGTAGATAGAATATGGGGGTTTCCCAAAATTAGGGGTACCTTTTTGGGGGTCCCAATAATAAGGACTATGGTATATTGGGGTCTATATTGGGGTCCCCTTATTTTGGGAAACTACCATATATATATATACATATATATATATTGTCCCCTTAAGTAGATAGAATGTGGCTTTGAGTATACTATAACAAGATCCCCATATACCCCATCACGATAAACATCCCACTTCGCTTCCGGCTTGTAGCCTTGAGCACTAGACTTGAGCTACTCAGCAGATTTCTACTCTTAGCTTCTATGCAAGTATATCCTGTTTACAAACATGACTAATCGACTCAAGGTACTCAATGGGTGTAGAAGGGTTTAGGAGTTTGGGGTTTAGGGGTTTAGGGTTTGGGGTTGGCTCAAGGGCAACTCTTTGAACCCAAGGTGTAAGCAGCGAAGCCTTAAACTGGCTTGTTGTTTACGACCTTCAATTAAACCCTAAACCCTAAACCCTAAACCATTAAGTTACCGTTTTGGAGAGACCTATGATTGACAATACAACCACGTCATGGTCACTCAACTTAAGCTCCTTTACATCAAGTCTAGGGTTTAGGGTTTAGGGTTTAGGGCGAATAAACCTGAATACCCCTCACCCTCCACGCCTAAACCCTCTCCCAACTGAAATCCTAGACCCCAGGCCGCCACCATCAAGCTCGACCCAAACTCCTCGGTAGTGAAACCTATCCAAATTCTGGTGACATAGGCTTTAGGGCTTGCTTTTCAAAGTTGAGGGTCAATCAGGTTCCTCTTAAAGATTGCAGAAAGAGTACCCTCTACCCTAGAATACCTTCACAGGTGGCGATGATGAGCCCTAAGGTTTTTAGACCTTAACCCTTAACCCTTAATCCCCAAGCCCTAAACCCCTAAGCCCCTAAACCCCTAAACCCTAAACCGCTAGACCCCTAGACCCTAAAACCTAAACCCCTAAACCCTAAACCCTAAAACCTAAACCCTAAAACCTGAACCCTTGACCTCTAAGCCCCTAAACCCCCTTCAAGGGATCCCTTAATTTTCCCTACACTGTCCTAAATTCTCAGCCTGAACCTTCAAGCCTAGGGAAAAAATTGTATAGGAGTGTATGGTCTAGGAATTTAGGGGTTTAGGCGTTTAGGGGTTTAGGGTTTAGGGGTTTGGAGTTTAGGGTTTAGGGTTTAGGGCGGAAAGCCGAAAAATCGCTTCAAATCCGCCCCTACTCGGGATATTAACCCAATACAATTGCCACGAACCCCCAACCCTAAACCCGAAACCGCAACTTGTAGAACAGTGCTTTGGGCTAAGCCTCATATCCTAACCCCTACACCCTAAACCCCTAAACCCTACACCCCTAAACCCTAAGACCTAAACCCCTAAACCCTAAACCCTGAACCGTTTGCTTTTGAGCCTAGCTTCCCTGCTTCACGTTATAGCGCACAATGACTCCGGGGAAGGCAGTGTCACCCAGCTCTTTCCTGAGCTGCTTTAAGGGTTTAGGGCTTGGGGATTTAGGGTTTAGGATTGAGGGTTTAGGATTTAGGGTTTAGGATTTAGGATTTAGGGTTTAGGGTTTAGGGGTAAGGGTTGGGGGAATTGTTTTGGGCTTGGGTTTTTGGGCTTTGAGGATTAAGGTTTCAGGTTTTTGGGGTCTAGGCTTGGGACAAAGGGATCAGGGCTTCAGGATTGTAGGGTTTAGGCATATTCGAAAAGGACTGGGGGTTCGGGATTATAGTTTAAGATCTGGGGTTCCCGGATGTTAGGGTTTTGATTACGGCTTCAAGAGGAGTTGGTCAGGCATTCGGAAAACAGCCTAAACCCTAGGGGCGGAGCGGGGCAGCACTAACACGGGCCCTTTTAGAAGGGTTAAATGGGTTTGGGTTTAGGGTGCTTTAGAAGGGTTTTCGGAGACTCATGCAAGAACTGCCTAGTTTGGCTGAACATGGCATCAAAGTTATACAGTACTGAGAGAGTTTGTGTGACACCAAATCCTCTGTTTACGTAGGTTATAGGTCCTAGGCTCCATATACATATATGTACATAAAAGAATATATAGATATACATACATACATACATACATACATACCTACCTTCTGGGCCGAAGAGGAATGTGCTTTGGGTCCCGTTTCGTTTGAAGCTGTTGCAGGGAATGCCGGAGAAGGGTTTGCGTTTGGTGTTTGAACCAACCAAGAATGTCGGCTTCTTATAAACACCAAGCCCGAAAGTGAAATTTGTTGCTTACCATACTGTATGTTGGGACTGTAGTATCACCTTTCACTGAAGTACTGACTACGGGAACCTCTCGCAATTCCAAGTCAGGCCAGATTGGTCTTCAAGGCAGCCGAAGCGGTGCTCGCCGTCGCTGCTTGCCCCAGCTTCTCCTCCAATTCTGACCACTTCTCCGCCGAAAAAGCCGCCCAGAACATCATGGCTCCAGCAGCTGCCGCACAGCACCATGACCCTTTGTGGGCCATCAAGGGCTCGTTTTCGTCTACCGCCATGATCTCAATCATCGGAAGATAGCGAGGACGTTTGTGGAAAAGGAAGTCGCCCAAGTCTCGCACACGGTCTTCATCCAAGGGAACATTGGAGCTGAAGGAAGGCTGGAATTTTGCCACCAAAGGTTAGCCGAGGCAATGTACTCCCCTTCCCGAGCAATGGCTGTCGTGAAGTCTTTCTCGCAGAACACCGCCTGGCACGACAAACATGACTTGCAGCCCTGCAGTGCATCTGCATGGCCCTAGGCGGTGGGTCTAGGGCTTGAATACTTCTACTGCAGCTGCTTCCTGTTTGGAAGATCAAGATACACACTATACCGGAAGTCCTTTCTAAACCCTAAACCCTAAACTCATAGACCGTCAACAGATCCACTTCCCTACACTAAGATTGAACTCCGGAAGGGGCCTCGGAAAGGCTACTTGGAGGGTCAGGGGGACTTAGTAAGTAGGTTAATAACCCCTATAGCCCATATAGTAACCCTAATTATCCCCATTATTAACCTACTTATTAAGTCCCCCTGACCCTCCAAGTACTCTATGGGATGCTATGTTCTCAACACCATCTTGAATCAAAATCCCTGACGATGCGGTTT
>CAJNIZ010000934.1:0-26791 GCA_905231905.1 Symbiodinium pilosum
AACCTTCTACAACCCCTTGTAAACCTTGTTGAAAATGAGACCCAGACCAGAGGCCACAGGACCACAGCAGGGGGAACCCTCTACAAACACTATGAACCTACTCTAAACCCTAATTTAGGCGACAAGACCCAGACCACAGGCCACTGCACCACGGGGGGGTACGAACCCTCTACAAATAAAATTTCTAAACTTTAATTTAGAGCACAGGACCACAAGGGGTGGGGGGATACCCATGAAACGGGGGGTGGGGAGGGAGGGGGAGGGCGGGGTGGGGGGATAGGAGTTTAGACTGTAGCTCATTTTGGTTCTGGAGGTTTCTGCACAAGCAAGCAGTGTTCGGAAGCAGTAGCCCAGTCAACCCTGAACCCTCATCCATACATGCTCCAGGCTCTGCCCGAACCAGAAGTGGAAGCTGACAAAGGCCCTTTTGACAAAGCAGACCGTTGTTTATCAACATCTCTTTCCAGCTTAGCCCATGCTCATTGACTGCAAGGTGTTTTCGTGTCAAACTGCCGCCACGTTTTGGATGACGGCTTATACAACCGCAAAGGACACTAAACGTATTCCTGTGGCAACCTACACCCTACAGTAGTCCTCAACTTATCCACCGCACGAGATGCGTGGCACTGATGGTTCATAAGTTTTCGCAGAACTAAGAGATCCCAGCTCCACGCAGACCGCCTCTTCGGGCTTATACAGAAATATATGAGCTATAGTCTTAACTCCTGGAAGGGAGTTATATAGGGAATTATATAGGGGAATACTTTAGAGCTTACTCAGGGGGCCGCACATGTGTGTAGAATATACCACGTGATGTCTGGTACGCCGTCTCAAGCAAACACCCAGATTGGGCCCTTTGAAGATCATCGCCATTCTAAGGAAACATCTGCATTTCCGTATTAGCTAGGGCATACGTAGAGCGAACTTTTGCTTGAACGGAAGAAGAGCAATGCAGGAACGGAATAATTCCATGCTCTGACCTGGCAACCCAAGAATGCTGCCTTTGGAATTCCTCTGAGAGCCCCCCGAAAAACTTAATTTGGTTGGTCACCTCTGTCTGTTTAGAATCCTCTACTTGTTTGGGCGGTTATTGATCAGACCCCAGCCTTACACAATTGTGGCCACTGTCTTGGTATCACGATGCTAAATGGCAAGGGGAGAGAAGTCTAGGCAGACAGCAAAGAAGACCTTCAAAGCCCTGAGCTCCTCATACATGAAATATAGCAAAGTCCCTACAACCCGCACCACCCGACACTCTCCTGGCCCCAAAAGACCTCCAGTCCTGAGAGCCACAGGCAAGACCCGGTAGGGCTTGGGTTTAATTATTGAGGGTTGAGGGTCGCATCCTTAAAATCGCAACCCCCATCCTTGGCCCATACACCCTCAACCCCTGTAACCCACAACTAATCACCCCAAACGCCCGCGGAGAGGCCCCAGCCCAGTAGGGTCACGTCCGTCCCCCGGGTCAGCCGAGACGTCGAAACTAACGGTTGGGATGCACGGTAGACCTGGACAGGCAACATGTGAGCTGTAGTCTAAACTTCCTTGAAGGGGGGTCCAAGTTATAGGGGGCTACATAGGGAACTACTATAGGGGCTGTTCAGGGGAATACTAGGAGTTTAGACTATAACTGACAGAGGGTTTCGGGTTTTCATATAGACATAGGCTTTGAAAATTATATAGTGTTTCGGGAGTATACAAAGGTTAGAGAGTTTAGGGCTTAGGACTAGGATCTATAGGGCTTCGGAATTTGTTGATGGAGCCCTAGGGCTATGTCAAGACTATAGGAGGATTGTAAACTTTCTGGGATCTTGAATTTTTCTGAGAAACACCCGTAGCGATGCTGAATCGATTTTGAATAAGGCTTTAAGCTCAATTTAGTGTTGGTTGCAGAAGAGTTCTGCGAGTTAGGTGTTTGTGCTGATTCTGCTGAAAGGCGGCCTATGTACGTTCCTCACCTATGTAACTACGGCAAAGCCCATGACAGGCCCAAGGCGGAAGTAATCCCCTCCTACCGCTGTATACAATATGCCACAACGGGAAAAACATCGGAAGGGGGGGGTGGTCGGTAGAAAGTGGCTTGTGGCAATTTGACGGTCTAGGCAGCATCAAGCTTACATACATCCGCATAGCGATTGCTGAGCAGGATTTTCAGGGAAGTCTGCACGCGGGTGTCCTTACATAAGCCCTACATCATGGGTATGGTATGGGGCGAGAACGGACAGCCGGTAAGGGCTGCATAATTCTGCTCATATTGAAGAAGCCGCCCAACTGCAATCACTTTTTTTTGGGGGTGGTTGTATGGGAATTGGGTCGTTCGATGATGGCAGAGGCGCAAGCTTCCTCAGAAAGGGCACCAATCTACAAGTAACTAATTACTACACAAATCCATATCCTAAGAATCCGAAATCCCAACGGAACCACCCCATGCTTGCAAGTACACAAGTACAGAGCTTCCAAGTCCGCTAGACTTAGCGGCCTTTATAGTGTTCAGGACGAAACGACAGTGTCCTACAGCATTGGCTATGTGGGACCGTCGGTGCCAACTGCTGAAATTCACAGCCCTTCCTTAAGCATGGACATCTGGACTGGTGTTGAACCCCAGCCTCTTTCTCACGGACGCTCAGAAACAAGAACCAAAGCCATCCTTTCCCTAAACCCTAAACCATTCCCCATTCTCAAAAGGTCCAAGTACCTATGCAGTGCCTGCTTGCAATCCCATACTTTTGGGTACTGGGAGCATCTGCCACATGAGTACTACGGATTCAGGCTTAGGTTCCTCCATTCCCTATTAACCGTGAGTAAGGGGTAGTCAGTGGTGCGGACACCCCTGTTTGTGAAAACCTGTTTCCTTGTGACTGAAAACCCCACGTAATTCAGAATCGCTTGCCAGCCTCAGTAAATCACCTGAACCCACGGCGACCTAGCAACCATCTTCCCGTAGCTTGCGTTGAGTAATGCTAAGGGTGCCTTCAACAAGGTGCTTTTAGGGTCTTCATGCGGGTCATCTAGAGGAGTGAATAATTCATGATAAAGGAGAAGCGGATGGAAAATAACATGGAAATTTGGGTTATATAGAGGGGTTTACAGACCTCAGGTTTGGAGTACAGGGTTAAGCTGGTCACAGCTAGTAGCTTACTTGTCCGAGCGGCGGTAGTTTGGATGCACCTGGAGGAAGAAAATCGCCTTGGCCAGCAAAGCTCCAAATGAGGGGAGAAAAATGGTAAAACTCGAAGGCTCAAACCATGGCCCCTATAGTCTAGGGAATATTAGAGAAGAAAATGCAAACTACTATGGGATTTGAGCTGGGATATTATACTCGCTGGTGAGGAATCAAGGAATTGTGGTCGCTTGATCTCGGGGTAGCTGCATAGGTAGTGGCTCCGAGTGGCAGCATGGCCGCTGCTGCAGGTCAGCTTAATTTTGGTGTGATTACGTGCTACCCCCTACTGTGTTCTAGAATGCTGGGTCCTTCGGTCTCAGGAGTAGTCCTGCATTGGCTGCATTTCGGCGCCAGTTTCATGTTGCAGCATTACTGCGCCATTGTCGTGGGCTGGATTGCTTCGCCCCCTTGGCTGCATGTCTGCGCCGTTCTTATGGGCTGCACTGCCGCGCGCCTCTTTGGCTGCACTTGTGCGCCCCTTTTGGTTGCAGTACTGCACCAATGTTACAGGCTAGAATAGTGGTTGCTGTCGCGGTCTTTGATGGCACTGGCACATTCGAATTGGTAAATCAACCCAGGGAACATGTTAGGGCTACACGGAAGCCTGCGTCCACTCCTCCAACCCTGAAACCTACAAGTTGTCCTGCCCTGCGGCGCCTACCACTTGTGCAGTCCATAGTTTTCATGGAAACACGGGACATCGCTGAGCTTTGTGGGGTTTAGGGCTTTAGGGCTTGAAGCGAAGCATGGTACTTTGGCAAGTTCAAAGCCTCACGGCTGCCGGTGTAAAATGCCAGGACTTATCGCCCCGTCAGTGCCGTTCAGACTCCCCTTCAAGACAGGGAATCCTGGTCCCAAGGTTCTTGTAGCCCTTGAAGAGGTCTAAGAACTCCTTTTAGAAGGTCGTAGCCCCATTAAAGGCCTTTCTACCCCTGTTCAGAAGGTCTTCGAAGACCCTTCATAAGGGTCTTAAGAAGCTCTCTTCGAAGCCATGTTTGAGTAGATTGCTTGTTCCAGTTGAAGGGCCCCCAGCATACTCTATGTATGGGCTCACTCAATCAGCTTCAGTCTAATTGCGGAGGCAACTCAAGTGCAATTGGACCCGAAACTTTAAGCCCTTGAGTGGTGGCTTGTACGGAATGTAGACATGGGATATACGGGCTATTTTTGTTGGGGAAACCCCTTAGCCCTGAACCCTAAACAACTCCAGTCCCGACCAACCACAGTTGACCCCGATGCAGGCGCACTCACCTACCGCATCTGAGGCAGAAACCATCAGTGTAAAGGAATACCTCAGCACGGCAGGCTTCCATAAAACCATGCGCGAAGCCCAGGGCATGAGTATAAGTTTGCATCATATATTGTGGTAATATTGGGATAATATAGGGTAGTCTAGGGCAATATAGGGCTATATAAGGTTAATGGAAAAGAAAATGGAAGCACCCAATAATATACTATAATCAAGCTTGCAGAAAATGGATATTCAAAGCTTCCAGACCTTTGTGGGGCAAGGTTGCTGAATCACCATGTGTGGTTTCCACACACGGGGGCTCCGGGTAACCTGTGTATACCGCAATATACTGGAAACCCTAGAAAAAGGACTGCCACAAGGGGATCGTAGTTTGTGGGAATCGATGCGATCCCTTGAGCAGTCAGCATTGTCCGGCACGTAGCGATCTAAAGCCCTCAGTTTCCATGAAAACTTAAATGTTAAGTTCATAGTAGTTGTAAAAATACAAGATACAAGAGAAGCATTAAACACAGTAAAGGTCAGTGTGCTAGTCGTAAGATTGTTCATTCAGGGTCCTGGTGGTGGTAGTAGTAGTAGTAGTAGTAGTAGTAGTCGTAGTAGTAGCAGCAGCAGTGGCAGCAGCAGCAGTAGCAGCACTAGTAGCAGTGGCAGTAGTCGAGCTCCCCCCTACGGTTTTACGAAAATTCCTACTGGCCAAGATAATGCTCGTCCATGTTCAACCCTATACGGTTTTTCAGACTTCATACTGGCCAAGATAATTTCGTGCATGTTGTGTCACATGCTCGATTGACCCATGACGAACCACATGTTGCTGCGTCGGGCTACCACAGCATACGGTGACCAGAGCATCCATGTCCAAGGAGTAATACCGTTCGTATGCGTTCCTGTTCCAAGAGCATTCGGTGACCAGAGCGTTATGCATAAAGCGTAGCACCGTTCGTTTTCCAAGAGTACATGGTCACCAGAGCATCCAGGCCCCAAGAATAATGCCGTTCGTGTTCCAAGAGCATACGGAACCTTGAAAAAAGTAACGCCACTGTGGCGCTGGGGCATGCCCCAATGTAGGCCTACTGCAGCCATATTCCGAAAACCCACACAAAAAAAAAGACCTGAAAACAGTTCCGCGCGGCTGCTTCCTAATGTGCAAAGCAAAAAGGTTGTGGAGAACTCATTCAAACACATGTTACTATGTTTGACCCTTTACGGTTTTGCGAACCATATTGACAAAGATAGCGGACCTCCTCTAAAGTCTTTCCCTTGACTGCATGGTTCCACCAAGACTGCAGCCGTTGCCCACGGGGTAGTTTGGAGTAGTAATAGAGAACGTAAGTAGTTGCAATAGTCATAGTAAGAATTGTTCGTAATCAGTAAATACTAATTATGAACTCGCAGTAGAAATACTAGAAGGGACAACAAAACTTACAGAACTCGAGAAGTGGAACCGGGAGCTCTTCGGCCTTTTCCTACATGGACCTGAAGAGGGGCTTTCTGCAGAGCACTTCCCCTTCAAAAGCACTTCTTCAGTGCTGATGTCTTCCCCAAATGAGTTGAATGACATAAATTGGACTTAAACGGGATGTATCCGTGCATGCCGGCTTTAGACATGGTTCTGCTTTGTGCACCAGGAACCTCTTTACCCCAAAAAATCTCATCATGTAGCCAAAACATGCAAAATGGGGCCAGCAGCACCCAGGTGTTTTTTTTTTTTGTATGCTTGACCCTAATTAGTCCCATCTTGAATATCAAGCCAACGCTAGAAGTAGAGATAAGTTTTCGGGTTACATCCAGAATTAGCCTGTCACTGTTTGTACTCCCCAAAAGCCAACAGCTCGAAGGGATCCGAAAGGCTCAAAATTGAGCAGCGCACAAACCACCAATTCCTCCACCATAATGCCACCAAATCTGGAAGGCCGATAAAACAAAACATCTTTCAGAGTCCGTATTGGTTAAATCTGAGCACCAAAAACACAATCGTCATGGCTTAGTGATGCTTCGTGTATTCCACACCTTATTTTTTTTGGGCACTTGGACTCTCAGGGCGTCAGATGCGGCATCGGGGCGACTTACGACTCTTCAGATCGCCTACACTTAGGCCTACTATGCCATTGATGTATCCTGGGCGCGTGGAAAGATGCCGATTGTTCGCTCCGCAGACCTTTTCAAACTTCGCCCAATGCCTCAGCGCCAGGGCATGTCAAAACTTTGACAACCCTCCTCATTTGGACGACACCTCGGGGCCTAGGGATCGGATTTCATGGGGTTTGACGGACGATCACCTACATCTTATCGCGATCCAACAAACAGGCAGCATCTCCTGACTGTTCCATGCAATTTGCAACACATGTGACGGATCGAAGCAACCCAATGTCTTAATCGAAGCAACCCAATATCGGCTCAGTAAGCGGGATACTATATATAAGGGCTTTAGACGATGGCTGATATTCAACTATACCACCATGGCAACATTCCCCGCCCTAGGAAACCTCATTTCCCATCCCCTCCGCCTGACGAAACCTGTGCGCCCTCAACCTTTGGCTCCAAACTCTACCATTCCCAGAGGGCCCAAGTAGCCACTAATTGGGTACTTGGGTAAGTATATGATTATTGGGTACTTGGGGCCTGAAGGAGTCTTCCCAACAGTACCAAAAAGCCTGCACAAGTCTTACAGTTCTTAGGAATCTGGGTTTGGACTTTAGGCAGACATGGTGGTCACAGACAGGTTGCGTTACATGCAGATATTTGTGGGATACTTCATGTTGGGGGGTTCCCTACATGAGGGATACCTAAATAAGAGGATTATAATACTTTGGGGTCTGTATTGGGGTGGCCCCCCTTCTTAAAACTACTACATCTCCTGGATACCTTGAGGTCCATGTCGCAGGGCATCACACAACTTCGCTTCCGCCAAGTGCTGTGCGTGCTTCCACTTTCTGATGTCCGGCCAGCGAGGAGGATTCAGTCAAACGCTCAAGGACGAAACAAGAGTTGCCGGGTTGTCCCCTGTTATGTATCCCTAAACCCTAAACCCTAAAGCCTAAACCCTATGTTCTGGGAACTTAAGACTTCAAAGAATAGGGTCCTGCCAAATAGGCTTCCACGCCCAAAAGATGAAGCCCTCCTTGTAAGCATAGCGCCCCTTAGGTAGATAGAATATGGCTCTGGGTATACTAAAATAAGATCCCCATATACAACATATTCTATCTACTTAAGGGACAAACATGTGCATAGTTCATAGAAGCTTTGAGACTCTCTACACTCATCATGGCTCTACTTGGAGGCCCATTGGATTTAGTAACTACTTACAACTGGGCTTAGAACCCTACTTATAATCACCCTGAAAGGGGCTTATAAAGGTTACCCCCAATTTTTTAAGCGGGGTTATAATCCCAGTTATAAGTAGTTATTAAGTCCCATGGGCCTCCAAGTAAACCACTCTATGGCATTGGATTCGTGTACATGGTCTGCCGTAGCGTTATAATCCCAGTTATAAGTACTTACTAAGTCCCGTGGGCCTCCAAGTAAACCACTCTATGGCATTGGATTCGTGTGCATGGTCTGCCTACATCAACATCGGATATCTCCACCCACCTTGATATGCCCAACCAAGCTATGTAAGCCCTGGAGTAAAGCTATAGCATATTCCTTAAAGGTCCTCCTTAAAACCCTTAACACCCCCTTATAGGTCCCCCCCCAACCTAACTTTAGTCCGTAGCTCATGTATCTTCACCGACTGATTCGGCCCAACCACTTGATGACCAGGACGAAGGCTTTGATCAACGGATGGATCGAAGCATAGCACTGCAGGGCAGGATTGGCTTCAAGGTTTATTGTTTTCGGCTGGAAGGTTTCAGGCTGGGAGTTTTGGGTCTGTTCCCTTCCGTCTGCGATGCATGCAGGGCCAACAGATGTCCAACAGACGTTTTAGGGTGTCAGGGTTGTGGGGCTTATGTGACGTTGAAAGGTTGAGGGTGTTGCAGACTCAGGCTGTAGGATTCAAGATTTGTGGTGCTGGGTCTCTGTAATCCTCTAGACCTATACCAGAAAGATGGTTTTTCAGATAATGCCATAGAGTTATACTACAGTAACTATGAAACTTAGACCTATACTGGAGGTATTGTGCTTAACCTAAATGTGATACTATATTAAAAATGGAAAATTATCCTAAACCCCAAACCCTAAACCCTATAAACCTTAATCCCTAAACCTTATAAACCTTGAACCCTAGGCCCTACACCCTATGAACCTTGAACCCTAAACCTTATACCGGAGACACTAGGCTTGGGGGTTCAGGCTGTAGGCCTTCATGGTTGGGCTTCCGGATCAGGTTTGCAGCTGCGTGGTCTCAAGATTTAGGGTTAGGGTTTAGGGTCTGAGGTTTAGGGTTTGAGGTTTAGGTTTTAGGGTTTGAGGTTTAGGGTTCAGGGTCTGAGGTTTAGGGATTAGGGCTTAGGTCTCAGGATTGGGCTGTTCGACTCAGGCTTTGGTCTACAAGTCATTCTTAACAAATCAGTTAAACCCTAGAAGCCCAGTTACCTACACATTGGGTCCCTGTCCTTGGGTCCCTATATAAACCTATACTATCTATAACCCAAGAACCCACTATAGGGGTACCTGCGCTTCTTGGGAAAAATCAGACGCACATGCAGCATTGTAGACTTTGATCGAATCATTAGGAGCAGATGGTCACAAGGCGGGGCGCTGTGGTTTTGGGCTCATGGGTTCCGGCCTTAGTCGTGGGCCAGGACTTAGCTCCCAATTAGAAATCCTGGGGACTTGAAGGGAATCCAATTGAATTAGCTAGGTCTTTTTTTTAAAAAAAATGAGATCCAGCAAAAAGGAAGTGCTTGTTATGCTTACTTTACCCCAGGCCCTAGAACCATAGAACCGCCCGAAGGCCCGAAGGCATTCTTTGCCATAATGGGGTCCCAGGCCCTAATCCACCAAAACCCTCCTCATGGTGATTGCTGACCAAGCCAGGTTGCTTTCAGGAAACGCGTGTTCCTCGGGTGGCTAAGCAAACAGGGCACACACTCCTGTGGGATTGATTGCCTACGTTGGTCCTCCCCGGTGAGGAGGCTTCAAGGTTTTGGGAGTTGAGGGGCTTGCGGACGTCCAGCTTTAATGATGTCAGCCTGCTTCTTCGAGCACAACCTTCCAATTCTCGCCAAACTAGCCCTGATGTAATTTGTCCAGTCTTTCCAGGTCCACTAGTCGGAAGCGCTATGCTTTAGCATGGTCACCTTTATGTGTGGCATTGTTGTGCCGCTAGCATTACTATGTCTACATCAAATGATAACCATTGACTTACATCAGAACATCATTATAATCATCTTTCCTCTGTCCCCATCACTATCATTATCATGTTTGTTGTCGTCATCATGCGACACCAGTCTCAAAATCCAAAACCCTTGATCGCATGCCCCTCAGTCCCCTCTTCACAGATCACGAATGTCAACAAACAAAGTACATGAACAAACGCAAAAAAAAACATATCCCATAATAAAAAGGAAGGCAGCCCCTACCGTGTTGCCGATAGTTGACCAGACACTTGCACAGGGGGGCAAGAAGGATGAACATCATGCAAGGAGCTGAAGAGCTTGTCGGTTATGACCTAAGGGAGTTCCCCATGGGGTGTGGTCTTCGTCAAGGGGATGGAAGAGTCCAAGGTAAACTGCAGAGGTCTGTTTGATAGATGCCAGCTAAGCGAATGTCCCAGACTGACGGCTGTACAAGGGGAGGCTTGACGTCACAGCGCAGCAGCAGCCAGTGTAGACTTTGGAAAGGCCGGGGAAATGTCTCAAGAGTTTAAATTAAAAGACCATCCTACTACAAAAAAGGCTTCTCAAAACAGTCCCTATATTCTCCCTAAAGGAGAACCTCACAATTCGTTATCATCCCTGACGGGTTCCATCGTTTAAGAAACTCTGAATTGATGTGACCTTTGCCACGTGCAAACCCCATGTGTTCCTTCAAATTCAAGGGCTTCAGGCTCCGGGTACTAGGGTTTGGGGCAGTTGCCGATGTGCCTCTTATGTGTCTACAGATTATGGAATGGAGTAACAGCTCAGTATTTGAGCTGTAGCCTAAACTCCCAGAATCCCCTTTAGTAACCCCTATGGTAATCCCCTATACAACCCTCTTTGAGGAGTTTAGACTTTCGCTCCGTTGTTTTCACAATAGGTGGTGACTGAAAGAGCTGCCTCGCCTCGCAGTTCGGGTATGGATGTTCTGTCTATCTATTTGTCTAGGGTTTAGGGGTTTAGGGCTTAGGGTTTAGGGTTTAGGGCTTAGGGTTTAGAGGTTAGGGCTTAGACCCTAAAACCCTTGACTCTATATCTATCTGTCTACCTATCGATCTATCTATACTGGTTCCTGGTTGTGGTGGCCGTGAAGTTCATAGTTGTGCTTTCTTTAACGGTTTTTAACATACTGAGAAGAACAATTCTCAGTCAACATTGACGCAGTATATGGGTTGGAGGTTTGAGACTTTATATCGCATGTCAAACCCACTTGGAAGAAAACGAGCAGACCATGACACTCCATGCGCCAGTAAATCCCTTTCCCATGAGTATGAAGACCTCCCACCCCTTGATGATGCCCCTAGTATAGCGCGTCTCCTCTCATGAATAACTAATACTTGGGAGGACAGTAGGCGGGATCTGGATTTCCCAAATATCCAATAGCAACAGCCACTATTTGGAGGTTAAAGGCCATTAACCCCGCCCCCAACTACTAAAGCTCCGTCTCACCCTTAATACCAAACATTCTCATGGTGGTATACTATGAAATACTGGGAATATCTAATACTTGGGGGGCGGGGGTGTTCCTTTGTATGTCTATCATGGGGAGGGGATCATTAAGAGTTCAAGGAAACGCCTTGCAGGGGAGAGTGCGGGTCGCGGGTGGGTTTACGATGCCTTGGTTGAAGGCTCCGAAGCCCGGAAGGCTTAGCCAGGATTTGCTTTTTGTCACAAAGAGGGTGCCCTGTTGGGTTTTAGCCTCAAGTAAGCTTCCCAAACGCCATGGGCCCTAAATCCAAATAGCTAGTCTCCATGTCATCTTCCTTTGTCCCTTACATATTTGATTCTCCATGTGTCATGTGTGAGTGTAACTCCAACGTCCGATCCACACCGTATGGGGCCATCCTGCGTCTCCATTAGGGTTTAGGGCTTAGGGATCTCTGGACTTAGTACCTCTACTTAGTAACAGGGGTTATGGGGCTTATAACAAGGTTATTGGCGGAATAGTAGCTAAACGTACTTAGTCAAAACATCATCCAATTATTTAAATTTTTTCAGCTAACAAAACAATCAAATGAGCTCTAGTCTAAACTCCTAGTCTCCCCCTTGATAACCCCTAAATCCCCTATATAGCGTCCTGCAAGGAGTTTTTAATAGGGCTTAAACGGCGTTCCAACACTTAGGGGTCCCTTTTTGTGGGAGCTTCCTTCTGCGAAGTTTAAGGTTTAGGTAAGTTGGAGTAAATAAGAAACCCTCCCCCCTCTTCGGAAGTACCCATGATACATTGGGGGTTCCCCAAATTTGGAGCACCTTCCTGGGGTCTCACGGTAAGGATTATACTATTTTGGGGTCTATATTAAGGGGTGCCACATCGCAATATAAACAGCATGCAAAATTATATGAGTTTCACGGCTCTCGGACTTTGAGAACAAGCTCTTACCCTGCTCTACTGTGGGAGCTAGAACAACTGAGTAGAACAGGGCTTGGGGTCCATCAACCCTAACCCCTAGATAACCCCAATATAACCTCAATGTACCCCTAATATAGCCCCTATAACCCCAGTGTAACCCTAATATAACTTTTTATAACCCCAATATAACCCCTATATAACCCCAAACCCCAATGTAGACCCCATATAACCCTGAACCCTAAACCTGGACCTTGGCCTTCAACCGAAATCTGCAAGTCTGAGAGCCGCACAAGAAAGGTCCTTACGTTTGGGGTTTAGGGTATTTGGGGTTTAGCGTTTGGGGTTTCCGGTTTGGGGTTTACGGTTTGGGGTTTCCGGTTTAGGGTTTGGGGTTTTCCGGTTTTGGGTTTTGGGTTGCGATCAGGCTGTGTTTGGGCTTCAGAGTTTGGGCTCAGGTCTGGCCTTCCGAAAATCAGGGGCGTCTTTAAAGGGTGGCTATGGGGTTTATGTAGTGGTAGATCAGGGTATACAGGGCTTAGGGTTTCAAAAATTAAGGGTCCCTCTCTGGCCCCTATACTATGGGTGCAGACCAAGCCCTTCCTTTCTCAGACCTAGAATCAGATGTTATTCCTGTCAGAGATGTTACCCATTGGGGCATGCATATTCAAACCCAGGGGAGGGGTGTCGAATCTCAGGTGGTCGGGATGGATGGATTGCGGTTCAAGCGCAAAAATTATACTGCCTGAACCAAACATGCCCTTTGCAGACTCCACTTCGCTCTGCTTTAAGAGCTTCCATAACACTTATCCTACAGCTTTTTCGGCCCTCTCACTACTTTATGACGCAAAGGCGGTGAACAGCAGTGGTGGCTAGAATGACGTTTAATGGCGAGATACCCTAAGTTGTTCCTACGTAACCCTCTATCATCCATCCCGTAGTAGTGACTCCCTATGTTGTCTCCACATCCCTTTCTATAGCAACAAAACTGCAAACGGCAGAGGCGCACGAAACTATTAACAAAACCGTAGAAAATCTGTCGCAACGCAAAGCCCAAAGTCTCACCACGATGATACCCCACAAAAAGTCCAGAGGAAATTTCACCAGAACACAGCTGAGGGTTGAAAAAAGTGAGCGTGCCGCTCCCTAGGGATCCAAGTATACAAAGAACAGCAGCATTGGGCCCTAAAGTCTACCAATATTACCTACATTGGGCTATTTGGATCCTTAAAGTTTTTTGTATGCCCCAACTACCTGAGCTCATGCCCAAGGAGTGGAAGGACACCTGGTTGTGCCTCGTCCTGAAGCCAGCCAAACCAGGTAAAACCCCAGCTGAGTACAGACCTATAGGAACTATAGTCTAAACTCCTTAAACTAGGGGCTATATGGGGGACTATATAGGAGACTACTATTGGGGTTATTAAGCGGATACTAGGAGTTATGGACCTATAGGACTACAGGACACACAGACCCCATAGAATGTGCGCTGCTGGGAACTATCAAAAATCACTGCAAGAAAGAGATTCAGAGTAAAGTGGGACCCCACGAATTTTGGAAACCAACGCAGGTCTTAATCATAACTTGTGACAGCCAGGGATCCACTTCTAGATGCTTGTCCCATTGCAGCTTGAGAATTGGGACCCTGGCCGACCAAACTTCCTTGCTTGGAGCACAGTGTTGCCCGGGTTTAGGCATTATAGGCTGGGTTGACCCCTAAAACCCTTGGAAAAAATATTCTTATATAGGGTCCCTTATTAAAGCCATTAGAGAACAGATTAAATTCCCCAGGGGCCTACCCAGTAGGGCTTTGAGTTTGGGATTTCGCGATCGAAAGGCGTATCCCTAGGAGGTGAGTCACCTTGGTTGCGGCATATGGAGTTCTAAGCAGTATCGGTGAAGGTCGAGACAAGACATGAAGGACAGCAGCTCACCAGATAGATTGCTGGCCTCTACTGGGTTGCTGATAAGGAACTTAAATTAAGTTAGCGTCGTATGGGTATGTCATAAATAATAATGGGGTTTCCTTACTATAGTAACTTAAGTTAAATCCCTTAAAGCAACCCAGTCCAGGGTGTGGTTTGGAATTCTTAGCCGCATGTAGGCCCATACCGGTCCAAGTTGCTTCCGTATAGGGTTTAAGGTTTAGAGCTTGGACTCTCTGAATGGGCCCGTGGTTCAAGGTCACAAGCGCAGTGCCTGGCTCGACCAAATGAGATACGCTCTTCTCGCTGCATACTCCAAGCATCTCCAAGCCAAAGGGAGAACATGATCTTACTTTAGGGTTGGGACTATAATATTATCCTTACGGTATACACTACACGACCGGTAACTTCTTGTGTACTGAAGGCTTATGATAACCCCATCCCCCAAATCAGACCCTATCTTTTAACTGTGTATAATAACATCCCAAACTGGGGTGGGTGGTTTATCCAAACCTCTTGGCTGATGCGGTTACAGGTAAATGGTTGGGAAGCTTGAGCATGAGCACTGGCAAGACTGAAGTCATGCGGATGCTAACCACCTCTACAGCAACAACTAGCGAATTTGGGGCACAGAAATCTGGGTTCAAGAATTATCAAAGGGTTTTGGG
Organism: Symbiodinium pilosum; assembly: GCA_905231905.1. Taxonomy (NCBI): domain Eukaryota; class Dinophyceae; order Suessiales; family Symbiodiniaceae; genus Symbiodinium; species Symbiodinium pilosum. The sequence continues at coordinate 14,653 of CAJNIZ010000934.1, forward strand.
TCGGACCGTTCAACTTTGACAATAGCAGGGTTGCCCAAGAACCCCCCCGTATATCCGCAGCATAACCGCTACATTCATTCAAGGGCCCCCTAGATTCCCCTAAAAGGACCCGAAACCTAGGGGTTCAACCTAAACTGTCCCAGCCTTGGAGTTTAGGTCATGGTGGAGGGCTATCAACAACTATTTGGGGCAAGGCCGTTCAACGTGCCTAGTAACCCTGGCAACATTGCTAGAATAAGGACCTGGCAACAAAGATTGCGGACTAGCTTAACTTTGGTTAGCAGGGAATGAAGAAATGGATCCTTGTAGCAGTCCCTATAAAACCCATTATGGTAGGTCTATGTTCTTTTCCATTCCTTCATTCCCACCCTAATCTCTAAACCCTAAACCCATTATAGTAGTTTCCATTTTCTTTTCCATTCCTGCATTCCCAGCTAACCAAAGGTAAGCCAGCAGAAAGGCGTGCGGGATCGGAAGAAATGTCGGAAGTGTCTCTCGGGGCACCACACACTACACCTTTGATACTGCCCCCACCCAGTAATCGTCCATGACAAGGATAGTATTCAGGGCTGTAAATAATTAGATTATATATATATATATGTAGATAAATTCTTGACATGACTGGGTGGGGGGCCGTACCCAAGCCATATTGATGAAGAGGTTCTATAGGGCTGCAGAAACATGATGCCGCAGGAAGTTTAGAAGGATATAGAAACCGGGGCATGACAACCTTCAAGCCGGTTGGAGACCTCCTCCGGAAGGAACAAGCCTGCACAATGAATCTTAAAACCCCCAAACCCCACAGTAACAGCCTAAATCCTAGAATCCCATCAGCCGAAACCCTGAATCTTAAAACCCCAAACCCTAAAACGCCGTCTTACTATTAGTAGACTGAGCATCGTTACTATTATGATTAAGCATTGCCACTACTTTTTGACCGCCATCATTACCACTATGTGTACCACTATTTTATTGTTGCAGTTATTACTTTCCGAACGGAACAAGCCAAGGGGCCTCAATGACCTGGAAGCGGGGCTCGTTCTGTATCATGGGAGCCAGGCTCCTTTTGTAGCTAATAATAATAGTAAAAATAAAAATAGTAATAGTAATTAAAATAGTAATAATAATAGTAATAATACTAGTAATAGTAATAGTAATAGCAATAGTTATAGTTATAGTTTTAGACTCTAGGGACTATAGGGTTGAGGGTCTAGGGTTTAGGGTCTAGGGTTGAAACCAAGAACCCTAACTTAGTGTGACTGTTGCTACTAAACATCCTGCTAGGGATCCAAATAGCCCGATGCAGGTGCAATTTACAGACTATAGGGCCTAATGTAAGTAGATTTGTATACAAGGATCCAAAGGGCCCTGCATGACACCAGTATTACCATAATTCCCACGGTTGAAGGCACCGCAGGGTTTAGGGTGTAAAGAGTTTAGGGCACGATTTGGAGGTTTTCTAACGCAAGGAGCAAGCAAGAGTTTAGGATTCAGAAGGTACAAATAGGGGGTATTTTTGGCATACACAAGATTGGGGGGCTTTAGGAATTAGTTGAGACACGTATGGGGAAGAAAATCAGACACGAAATGGATGTCGGAGTGTTACCCTAAGGCTTCAATGTAGGTACCATTTACAGCCTTTTAGGGCCCAATGTGGGTATGATCTATAGCCTTAGAGCCCCAGGATTATAAGGGCTCCGGGAGTTTGTATGGTGTTTCGCTTTAGGCGTCACGGGCCCAAGACTTGGGCTTCAGGTTCGAAAATTGTTCTAGGGTTTAGTGCTTGCGGGTTTAAGCTTTATGGGGACTTCCACCAAAGATTTGTTGTGTCTACTGGGTTCAGCGCTCAGTCTTGGGCTTTCTTTCGGTTAGGGCTTAAAATGGGCCTTAACATCTAGGGTTTAGGATCTGGGATTTAGGATTCTGGTTTGATGGCTCAGGCTTAGCTAGACTTGTAGCTTCGGATTTTGGGGTCAGATGGCTTGAGTATTTAGTGCCATTCCCTGCTTTCAATATTACGGTAACCGCTGCTGCGCTACTTGCCCGTTTTGTGATCTATATTGGAATCGTACTGTTTTTCATGTTATTGTCAGCAATAGCGGCATGAGAAGCATCGTCTGTGTGGTTCCGGGCTCACGGTTCTGAAAATGGTCAGACATCGAAGACTTTAAGACCCCGCGGAGTGCGCGGCAGTATTTCACGGTGTTGCAGGTAGTAGGCTTTTCTGTTCAAGGCAGCAGGTTGTTGCTAGGATCGTAAAAACCTAAGGTCCGAAACGTTTGAGTGAACTGCTCGAGGCGGGCTGCATAGCAGGAGGGAACCCATGAACCCAGAGGCAAACCTCATACTCTAAACCGTCTCTTCAAGAAAGCATTACCCAGCAAGTTGGAAACAGCTCCACTTTACATCACGGCGGTCTTTCAGGGGCCATGTTGGAGGTCCTGGCGGTTTGGTTCAGCGCGAACCTTCTGCTCCCAAAATCCGCTCATATTCTGGGGCTTAGAGTTCAGGGTTCAGTGTTTGAGGTGTATGTGTGCACATTATATGAGCCATTGTCTAAACTCCTAGTATCCCCCTTAATAAGCCCTATAGTAGTCCCCCATATAATCCCCTATATAACACCCTTCAAGGAGTTTAGACTATAGTTCATATATTTCTGTACAAGGCTCCGGAAAACCCAAATTCACTGCTTGCCAACTCCGGGACCCTAAATCCCAAACCCAAGCCTTGGAAATCCTGAAGCCCTACACTGTAAACCCTGAACCCTAGACCTTAAACCATCATTCCTTCAGCCCTAAACCTTCTGGGGTCCCCCTTAATATCCCCTATAATACCTATATCATCCCTAAACCCTAAACCCTCAATCATAAACGCGGAACACTAAACTCTAAAACCTGAACACTAAACCCTAAGTAAGCCCAGAACACTAAACCCTAAACCCTAGACAACCCCCTAAACCCTCAAGGGTCCCAAATCGTGCCGAGAATCATCTTAAGCTCCTGGACTGCCAGGCGACTGTCCTCCAGGGACAGCTGGGTACCAATGCAGGGGATATGTAGGGGTTATCTAGGGCAGGTTTTTTGTTGTATGGGTTCAGGGTTTAGGGTGTAGGGTTGAGGGCTTAGGGCTGTATTGCAACGAATACTGGAGAATACATTTAAAAGAACATGAACATGACTGGGGTTGTATAGCGGATTAATGGGTGTTAAATATAGGAGCCTGGATGATTGCCAGTATCATTCTGAGGTCTTTTTAAGGTACCCATACCACAATTATACAAGGAAGCTAGAACCAAAATATGTGTGTATATATCGGCGCCCGCATGCGTCTGCATTTGTGTGTGTTGTGGCAGTTGAGCCAAGGCATACTACAGTCTTATCAGGAATATAGGCCTTAGACCCGGGCTCATTGTCAAAACTACTACGCTGGAGCGATGAGAACGTTGCTACGGTTCGGGGGCCCAATGCCTCAGAATCAAATGAAGACCGAATGGAGAATGAAGTGGAAACTCATCCATATGGTGGTTTGTAGAGTTTCGGGGTTAGGAAGGGTGAGAGTTTAGCTGTTTTTGTTCAGGGCTTGCAGATTAGAGAGAAGGGCTTACAAGCGGACTTGGATTGAGCCCCTACCGCCTCGAATTTCGGGCCAAGAGCTTCAACACGCCCATAACACAAGAGGCACAAGGTTCAGAGAGAGCGGGTTCCACAACAGGGACACTCCATCCAACGACTTGTATCACGCCGCTTTGCCCTGTACAATACAAGGAAATCGCCGCATGAGATCTATGCTCGCATTGTGTAAGAATCATGGTGGCTTGAAGCGAACGAGCAAGGCTAGAGGTGGCGCTTAAAGCAGGGGATGACAACTACTTATACACGGAACATAATGGCAGTTTTCTCCATATCTGTCCAAGTTTCTGTAGTAACCCTGAACCGCCTAAGCTTTGACCTCAACTCCAACCTAAGTCTTGAAGCCCAACCATACGTTCATCATTGGAGGTTTGATTCCTGCCAATCCCTCGGCTCGCGCCCATAGGTTTGATGCATTGTTGATCATCTCTAACCCAAGCAAGACTGTGGTTCTCCAGTGAAGTTAGGCGTAGGTAAGGGTTTACATTGGGTTGACATTGAGTACTGGCCCCCCCCTCAGTAACAGTTGGATAATAATTCTAATATGGTTAGTTATAGCCCTTAATAGGACCCTAATATACACTGTTACTGGGTGGGGGCAGTACCCAAGGTTTACAGGGTTTACGGTTTAGGGATAGTACCTTGAATGTACCCTTGGCGTCCTGCGCGCTGACAGACTGGTGATAGCCTCGGCAGCCAACCCCAAACTAGGGCTGTTATCCCCCTTAATAAGCTATATAGGGTTATAATATCATTTAGGGTTTAGGGATATTATCCTCCTATAATGGAGAATCAAATGGAAAAGAAAATGGAAAATGAAATGGAAGCTGGGGGAATATTTGGATTTAAGGGGCTTCGAAAGGGTTTAAGGGTTTATAGGGTTTGGGGTTGCCTCTCCCCAAAAACATCCCCCCAACAACAAAGCCCCCAATAGAGTACCATGTTATGTTAGGGGGGGGAACTCAATAACCCTAAACCCTAAACGGAGGGTGGGTGGTTTTTTAGAGGGGGATAGGAATGACAATATTGTGGAAGACAGTGCTCAGCGCTTCAGGGCGCCAATCGGAGGCTGAAATCCTAGACCCTAAACCCCATTCTAGTAGTTTCCATGTTCTTTTCCATTCTCCCCATTTAACCCCAATATAACCCTAATAAACCCTGAACCCTAAACACGTATCCCTATATAGGGCAAGCCATAGTCCTGCCTTTCATATCTGGGTGACACTTAGGACTCCCTACAAAGGTTAACGGAAAGAAAACGGAGGCTACTATATCATAGGGCTTATTGGGACTATATCGGGGTTTAGGGATTTTTCTTTTATCGGACCTTTTTTTTACTGCCAAGGCATCGGAGAGCGCCTTTCGGCGAGGTCCCTGCCCTCCGTGGAAAACAAGCCGCCCTGCACACAAATTCCTGCTTGCGAGGCCCTTACAACCCCTACAGAGCAGAAAATAGCACGCAGAATCAATTTTCCCCTGGATGGAGTGAAGGAACTTGCGGCTAATCGTCACCTTGAGGTAGGTCAGGCGGCAGCTGTGATTTACGTTCACCTGGCTGTGCTGGTCCCGGCAAATCGTCACAATGAGCACGCGAACCCGACCCTGAGCCATGGCCTCTGAGCAGCTCATTCCCTTCAAGTAGTCCCTGCTGCGCTCGCCCTTGACACTGTTCCACTGGCGCTAGCAAACCCTCCGTAGGACTCGGTCCGGTTTCCATCAGGCACTGGCCAGCATCCACACATGCCGCCCCATGTTCCTCAGTGTTGCCTCCGTCGAAGGTGCCCTCATCCACCGGTTTAGGGTTTAGGGTTTAAGGTGCTTAGGACCCCGACTAAGGGTTAACTTTTAGGTACCGAAAGTATAATAGGAATATAAGGGTCTACTTGGAGGGTCAGGGGGACTTAGTAAGTAGGTTGATAATGGGGATAATTAGGGATACTAAATATTATATGGGTTATGGGGTTATTCGCCTACTTACTAAGTCCTCATGACCCTCCAAGTAAGGTCCAAGCTAAGTGCCACGGAGATATATTCAGCCCTTCCTATAAAGTTGGCAACCCCCTCTGTTGCGCAAATCACTTCATCGAAGCAGTTACCTAAACCCTCAAAACCCTAAGGTTTGAAACCTTAAGCCCTAAAAACAAACCAAACCCGGACCTACCCTCTGGCCATGGAGAATGCAAGCAAGGCGCAGGTCACGTCTAGGTCAGATCCTTTCCTGGGGCCACAGAAGGGGTGAAGGTTTATCGCTGAGGGTTAAAGCGGCCGATCCAGAGAGTTCTCACTGGGGACCCAAGGGTATGTGGATAATGGGGTTCCCTACATGATTATGTACTGTACGGGTCGAGAAACTTCCATCTTGGGCTTTTGGAGTTCGAGGGTTGGCAGAGGGCTTTTGGGCACAGAGTCTCAGACTTTGTAAGCTCTCTCGACCACAAAAGGCAGGCTTGATTGCGGCGACTGCCCAATTGCTGAATCGTAGTCGTCCAAAATGGTCACCACATCGTGTGCTCCCTTCCTAAAAAAGCCCCCACCCCCTCGTTAATGAGTATTCCCCATACTGCACAGTTATGCTGACGGGCAATAGGGTCATAGCTACTACTTCGAGGATGCGGGGAAATTGAGTATTGTGGGAGGGGATTACTGAACTAGCTCTCCATACTTGATGTGTGATATTGGGTGTTGCTGCTTTCATTTCTACATGCACTGGAGGCCTCGTCATGCGTGTTCAGACACCGTCTGGCTTTGCCTTACATAACTTAAAGCACCACATCTTGAGCTAACCAGATTTGGGCGGGCAATATGCCACTCGAATCTAAACTTCCCAGGTTCTGTTTTACAACCCCTCTATACTTCCCCCCACCAGCATTCCCTTGTATGCTTAAGCTTGTATAGGGCCCCTGGGACTGGTTCAAGATAATTGCGTGGGAAGCTTTGGCATAACGCTTAGGGTGGAGGGTGGTTCTTAGGGAGCCCAAGGAAGCCTTTTCCCGCCTCCCCCTGCGCTGCTTTTTGGCCTCAAGTCCGCACACCCTAAATCCTTCACTTCAGTATATAATATGACCCGCATGAGATGGGCTGACAGCAGCTCCTAAACAGGAAAGCGTTTAGGGTTTAGGGCTTCCTCAGGATTATCCTAAGGACCATCTCCCCCTTGACTTGTGAGAACGATGCCGGCAGACGATAAAATGGTTCACTACCCCCAGGAAATGGGGCCTCTTTGCGATACACACCCATAGAAACTACCACTGGATTGAGGTCAGATGTTCTGCCCAGGCTATACTTATAATTAGCCTCCCTCAGGGTGCTATGCTTCCACTTGCCCTGGTCAAGCTGACTTCGAACCCCATACTGGTATTTACACAACCTTTTGTCTTTTGGAACGTGCAATGCTGGCTTGCGAGAAGGCCTCTTGGGTCGCATACAACCCCACCTTTACACACCCCAAGCACAGCGCCAGTCCTACACAACCCTCAAATAGGGTCTCATTTGGGGTTGCAGGGTGGCATGGCAGAATAAACCTTTAGATCCAAAACCTTCAACCTCCCGCAGTGAGAGCTTGGGCCCCTAAACCCTAACCGCCCCTAACATCGGCGAAGATCGAGCTGAAGCCGTTTGCTGCCGAACCAAATGCCGCCACCTGAGCCAGATTTCGGGACTTCGCAGCAAAGTCCGGAAGTGGCTCTGGGGACTGTAGTTTTGGTGGTCATACCTGAATGCTCATGAGACTTAGAAACTACGTTCACGTGATTTGATGTGTAAACCTACTTGAAGTTGGGGGGTAATCTACATACAAGAATTCCAGTCTAAGGGATACAGGTCACGAGTAGTGACTTGCAAAGTCCCATCACCATTCCGTGGGGATGCCTATTGATTAGGGCTTCAGATTTCTCGAAACCGGGGCCTATGGGGCTTTCAGAAATCCTAGAGATATGTGTGGACCACAGACGGAGATGGGGCTTTTAGAAGTCCTAGGGATATGTGTGGACCACAAACGGATAGCGTTGATTGCTAGTAAAAATCCTATCTAGAGACTCCCCTTTCATCCTGCTATAAAAGCACACAGTACTTAGGCCTCCGGATGTCCCCTAAACCCAATGTTCCATTTCATTTTTCATGTTCTTTTCCATTTGATTCTCCATTTTTGGGGTAATTTCCCTATATATCCCTAAACCCTAAACCCTATCCTTTGAATGCGAGTTTCAGCATAAGGTGGCCAGCCCGTAGGGCTTATCCCAAAGTGACCCATACCAGAAAACAGGGTTTAGGGTTTAGGGAAGACTGTGAGGAAGCCTCCAAACACCCCTGCAACAGGCCTTCCACTCGGGACCCAGCTTTCTGACGATCTCCTGGCAGAAGGTTGACCGTGGGACCCTAAACCCTAAACCCTAGGCCAAAAGCCCACGGCCTCAATGTCGATCTGAACCCTGAACGACTTTTTATGTTTCTCTATGTTTGAGCTTGTGCCAAGGAACTTGCTTTGTTTCTTGCCAAATGACCCGACTTACCTGCAGTGTTCCCCCCCTAATGTATAAGTAAACCCTCAAAACTGCAGGTACTTGGGGTTACAGGTAGCAACCAAGAAGAGGCAATGACTCACACAAAAAAAAAGCAGTAGCCGGCAAAGCAGCAGCTCAAAATGTCAAGGAGTATGTTTGGCTTCGGCTTCTTAGTTTGGGATCCGGGGTGTACCGGGGCCCCACAAAATGCCCCTAGTAATGGCCTCTATTCCCGATATAAGGGGTATATGTAGGCTATTACTGTGGGTAGTTGGGAGGTGCAAGTAGGTCTATGACGTAGGGCTGACGGACTGAGACATGTAGGATAAATTTGGATGGAGCTCGCACTCAAAATCTTAGATGCTGGATCATTCCCCCTAGATTGCAACCAAAAACAATAAATATTGCAAATCTACCTACCCCTGTAGCCCCTAGTTAATTAAGGCCGCCTCCCCCCCGACACGCAACCGCATCCATCTCAAAATGGCAGTTGCCCAAAATACCCTGAACACCCTTAAGCCCAAACCTGGACCCTAAACCCCTAAAACCCCGAACCCACATGGCCTGAAGGTAGATTTCATTTTGGGGTTCGGACCTCCATGTAAAGATCTGTATTTTCACTCATCCCTCCTTGACAGGGACCTTTACAAAAATCCCTGCACCCTACACCCTATATAACCTCATGAGCTACAGACTAGACTCCTAGTATCCCCCTACTTAATAAACCCTGTAATACCCCCCTATGGAGCCCCCTCTTGAGGAAGTTAGACTATGACCACATAAAAACATAACCCTACATAACCCGATGTACCCCCATGTAGCCCCGCTGTAAAAAAAGTCTTGAAGAACCCCCACAGGAATCTTCTTGGTCTGGGTTGGCCTGGTCTTTTGGTTTGACGACTCCGGGAACATTTGAGGGGTTGAGGGTTTTGAATGAACCCTGAGGTCTTCGGACGTGAAGACCCTCAACAATGATGCCCAGGCAAGATCAGAAAAAGCCTTCCACCTCCCTGCATGAAGATTGAGGGCTGAAGGTACCCTAAAACCCTAAACCCTAAACCCTAAACCCTAGGTCCAACATCTAAGCTCTCTGAAACCTGGAATCCCCACGTTGGCCCCAAGCATCCTGCAGCTTGCTAATACATTCCCTCAAGGCTTGCCTTGGCTTTGTCTGCGGTTTAGGGTTTAGGGTTTAGGGTTTTCAAGGTTTAGCGAAAAGGGTTTAGGGTGTAAGGTTTAGTGCTTAAGATTTGGCAAAGAGGTCCGGGTGCCTGTAGTCCTAGGAGTTCAGTGTATGATAATCATAAAGCTTGGTGATTTCGGCTTGGCGAAATATATGAGCTATAGTCTTAACTCCTAGTATCCCCCTTAGTAACCCCATATAGTATACTATCCCCTTTATAACCCGGGGTAACATTCAGACTTAGGCGTGCCTGGTGTATAAACTTGGAACCTGAAGCTACAGGTACTTTTCCTTTGGACCTGTGGTCCCATTTAAGTAGATAGAATATGAGGTATTTGGGGATCCTCTTATAACATACCCAAGGCCATATTCTATCTACTTAAGGGGGGCTATAAATATCTGCTATACCGACGCCCAGACACTTTGGGCCAAGGTTCAACTTGAATAGTTGTGCAGGGGTGGGTGATCTGCGGATTAGATGGGGCGATTCTGCAGCTATGTCAGGGCGGGCGAAATGCGTGGATTGGGGGAGGGGGGGGTCTCGCTCAGGGATTGGAGACCCAGAGAGCCTAATTCACCTCGAGCAAGGAATAAAGCCCAATTCACCAGGAATATACCGATGATGATACGAAGATCTTTTACATGATTTGGGAAAATAATTCTGTAATCAAAGGGCATTGGGTTCCCTTGCGCTTAACGTTTGGTGCTTGGGACCTTGCCGAATTCGGGAGTCTGAGCAAATGGAAGAGGTGACTGCGCCTTCACAAGGACTACAAGGGAATACTGAAAGTAATTAGGCATACTTAGATGACTTAGATGCATGCAATTCCCTAGGGCTCCCAGTTACCTTAATAATGGGAGCTGGGTTCTATATATCTCATAGTTACATAGCCCAGTAACCTACTGTTTAGGTAGCTGGGAGCCCTAGGAATTGTCAGCCCTTGGGGGAATGTTCAGGGTCTCTGCAAACCCAGCTTGCTTTCTATGCTCTTTTCCATTCCCTCACTCCCTACCCGAAGGCCCCCAACCCTAATCCTAGGGATCCAAATAATAATGCCAATATTAGCTGAATTGGGTTATTTGGATCCTTAAGGTAAATCATAGTTGTCAGCTTCCTTTCCACGAGTTGGTTCAATGCTAACCAGAAGTAACATGGGCTGGACATGTAGACAGAAATGGCTGCCTGCAAGTAAACCACCAGGGTTTGGGATTTTTAGGGTTCAGGGTGTGGCGGTTTTTAGGGGATGAAGAAAAGCGTTTCCAAAACGAGACCCAAGTTCTGTTCCTGAGGCGTCGGATGGTTCGCCTTAAAGACATCCTGGGCAGAAGGCGAGTGCACAGTCACTCAATGGGTTAGGGCTAGTTAGAGTGGTTTAGCTTGGGGTTTAGGGCTCAGGAAATGTTCAACCCTAAACCCTGAACCCTAGGGATGCCAATACTTAGCTCATATTGGTTACTGGGTTCAAGGCCTGAAAGATGTCTACGATGACACATATCGCGGGTCTCCTTGACAGGCCACAATCGTACGCCCACCAACGTTCCTAGATAGCCCTGATATTACTATATATATATATACATAAACAAATAATATATGTATATATATTATACACTCTGAACAAAAATTCATGAATCAAGCCTTACCTTTCATAGAGGGGGGTTCGGCCGCCGCGAGAAAACAAACCTGCAGCTGGGAATTCTCTGGATCAGGTAGAAAGATGTCGTCGGGGTTCCCGATGCAAGACGAACCGAGAGGGACCCTTAGCCCAACTCCCGCAATCCCAGCATTGTTCCCCACAAAACCTTTGCGTGCTCCTACACGCTCCCAGTAGGCCCAGCCCCGTCTGCGCACTGTATAACTCAGCATAACTTCAATCCGAGCTGGGCAGCACTTCTGAAAATGCTCTCATCCCGACTCCCGCATTCCCAGCATGGTTCCCTGTAAAACCCTTGCGAATTCCTATACCCTCTCGGTAGCCCCACCCCCAATTTGTGCACAGTTTAACTTAAATCCGAGTTGGGCAGCACTTTCTTTTGGCCGAATGAGCCTAGCCAGCAGCGTGTTGTTGGTACCTGCTAGCAGCCTCATAACCCTTGTATATTGGGGTTATGTAAGGATAATGCAAAATACAAAGGAAACTGCTAATATACTATACCTGTAATATAATATAACTAAACTAACTATAACAGGCTTTTTCAGAATCCAGCATGAACAATTCTTGCAAGTAAAAGCGTCGCGCAGTGACTGTTCCAGCTCTGAAGGCATCGGCTGCATGTTCATTTGCTGCCTCCCAGCGCTTCTGGTCCAGATGCCAGGGTTTGGGCATGAAGGTTCAAGGTCTAAATCACGTTTACAACACCTGTAGTATAGACCCTCCATCTACACTTTATATACCATTATTAGCCTCCGATTTTGAGGTTACAAGGGCTTAAGACCTATAGTCCCCCTTAAATAGATAGAATATGGCAAATATTATAAAAAGAACCCGATATACCCCATATTCTAGCTACCTAAGGGGGACTATACTTGGAAGGTTGGGGTGTCTCTTTCTAGCTTTCTGCGACATTCTCCACCCACCGGTAGCCCTCCTACGGAGCACGATGATACAGACTTGATTCCCTGTTGATTCTACTGTAGGGTTTGGGTTTAGGGGTCCTCCTTCCAACCCGTTTTTCTGGTGATTGCACCAAATAAGACTACATTCTGCATATGCAGTACTAGACCCAAAAAGAGTAGATAATCTTACCCTACATTGGGCACCATATTATTATTATATTTGATACCATACAATCCCCACATGAAATACAGACTCCCCTAAACCCTAAACCCT
>CAJNIZ010000935.1:7482-30502 GCA_905231905.1 Symbiodinium pilosum
ACAGTTACAAAGAAACAGAGGGGGGGTCGAGCCAAACCTTTGAAAAAAAAAGGTGGAGCCAAACCTTTGAAAAAAAAACCCTCCACTGTTTAGGGTTAGGCTGACCACCCCGAATATGATATCCTGTGCTACTATAAGCCTTAAATGTCTGCGAATTTGTTAGGGGGATCTATATTCCATATCCTCCCAAGAGACTGGGGAAGCATGGACCTTCTCTGAAGCCAGCTGGAAAATGGGCTCGCAGCTTTGGGTAGTCATGGGTTTAGGATTTAGGGGTTTGCGCTTTAGGGTATTTTAGGGTTTCGGCTTTCGGCTTGAGGGGCAACATGGGAAGTATAGCGCCTGAACCAAAAGATTGGGGCACTGTGGGCCCCTCTTCGCGCTAGTACGTGGTCAATCAGTTTCGGATCTTTATTTGGGCTACGGACTAAAGTCAGGTAGGGGCGGATGTATAGAGGATTATATAGGGCTTTACGGGGAACCCATTAAGGAATACACTAGGATTTTAGTGCAGGGCTCATTTGCCTTTGACCCTACGCCTCGAAGCCGCAATCCCTAAACCCTAAACCTTATCGAAGCCCCACAAAGCACCGTACCTCCTGTGTAAGATTGCATATTTTACTTGTGCGAAGACTTTGCATAAGAAGAGTATGCTCATACTTGGCTACCTCATGCTTGGCTGCCGCAAATCCTTAAACCTGAATCCCTAAACCGCCTAAGACACATTCCCCCACTCCCTACCACTTGGTAGTCGCCATGTAATGTACAAACAAGATCCTGCATGACCTTTTTACAGGGGCCTAGCTGCCTAACTCATTCCCAGTAGGTTCTTTGTATGATCACAAAATAGGTTACCTTGATACCCGAAGCCCTAAACCATGATATGGTTTCAGGCCTTTAGTCTGGGGGTACTATAATACTACAGTGCTACAGGTTTAGGGTTCAGGGTTTAGGGTGTACACGGTCATGCAGGATTTCATCCATCGACCGTGTCAGTGAATTTGTCATCCCGTGCGCATTCCTCCAGTCCAAATATGGGGTTCCCTGAGCCGCAAACACTAAACCCAACCTTAAACCCCAAACCCAGATTGTCCAGCAGAATCTACAGGAGATTTTGTTGGCCGTTACAGCCCGCAGTAGAGGAATTTTGTTGGGCGGACTTATGCCTTTAGTCAACTCCCCCAAATAACCACCCCCTCCCCCCTCGGAATAAGCAGTAGCATCATACCCCTGAGCTCTAAACCCAAAACAGTTCTCATTAGGCGGTGTGAAGTTGCTCAAATTCACGAAGGTGAGACGCTTTACGTTACACTTTTTGTTACAGTGCTACCCTTCTTCCTGATCAAGCTCGGGGTCTTTCAAAACCTCGCCCTTAATGTCCGGATCGCACGATACATTCCCTCCTCTAATATCAAATACGCGTCCGGGTATATTGGGGGGTAATGATCACCCAATGAAAAATCAAATAGCAGAAGCTTTTGAAAGCAGATCGAGAACTGAATGAAAACTGGGTTTATGCGGTGGCTTATAGGGATTATCTTCGCTGGGGGTTTTAGGATGATGCATAGGGTTTAGTGCTTGGGAATGGAGAGTCAAGAGTCAAAGAAGAAGTGGACAATGAAAGGGGTCATTCAACCAGTGGTTTATGGCACTTATCGCTAGGTAGGTCAAACCCAAGTAACAACGTGGTAACATCCTAAAGTCCCTAGTTCCTCATTCGTACAAGTCTAAACAAGGCGGGTGTTTCGTAACATGTCTGCCTGTTTTTTTGCATCTTCACGAACGCAGACGAAGAAAACTGGGCATTAAAGGAAGACTCGCAGATCAAGAGGCTGTGGTCCGTGGTTGTCCACAATGAGTAGTATCTTATTTGGGGATACTATGGTACCGAATATAGAGTAAGATTATATCCTCCTTTTGGGGTTTAGTATTTTACATAAGGAATATAATCTTACTCGGTTTAACCACCAAAAAACACTACTCATATGCTGCACTCCTGTAACCATCATCTTTGCCAGAGATTGGCTTTTAGTGCTCAGTTGGTATATAGTCCCCCTCAAGTAGATAGAATATGGTTTTGGATAGGTTCGAAAAAGATCCCCATTTACCCCGCGTTCTATCTACTTAAGGGGACTATAGCCGAAAGCCACTCTATCCCCCAAACCTTGAACTGTGCCTTCTGATCCTGAGGATGATAGATGACAAGCAAGAGGGCCTCATCGAATTCTCTGTCCTTTTGCGACGGGTCTTCCCCGAGTTTCAGGCCGCAACTTTCGCAGCAAGAAAAAAAAGGTGCAATCATCAGTTATGCCAGTAGTGTTGCCAATTCACATACATGCATTGATAACCTCTTTTTCTTTATATTGTTTGTATTATAGAGGGTTCCAATCCCAGTCCCCCCTAAGCACCAGCAAGCAGCGGGCAGCAAAGAATTTAGTGGTTATGCCAGTATAAACCGTGCCACTGCGTGGCGCCATATTCTTCATGTTGGCCTTGCTTGTCCAATAGATATCGACACAAATCGTGCAGAGAACAAGAAGAAGGAGTAGTGACACGAGCCGCTGTAGCATCAGCACGGCTGACCGAAGATTATGCTGCATCCTGAGAGTCCTCAGCTTTATTCAAGTTGGAAAGTCAGCAAGTTGAAGTTCGGGCTGCTGCAGTCTGAAGGAGTAAAGGTTGCTCATGAAACCATGGTCTAAGTTACCCTGAAACCTTTTTTTTCATTATTAAGTAGACCCCTATAGATTTTGTCCTGGGTACGTAACCCGCAGTTTGCGGGCAACAAATGTCAGATGGGTTTTGTGACCCTGACTGACAGACCGGATTCTGTTTTAGTTTGAATTCTTAGACAGAAGGAGGGTTCTTCTAAATTTTGCGTCAGGAGCAAAGTCATTGCTCCTGCAAGCAGCATGCGTTCAGAAATTGCTAAAGTATCCCTTGAAAGTCCCAAGCTCAAAAATCTAACCCCCAAACCCGAGAAACAAGCCATACTCGTATGTTGGCCCCAACCCCAAGCCCAAAACCTTGGAAACTGCCCGCACCCAGCAACAGTTGGATGATACTTACAAAGTATTTTTGTGCAGCTACAGCTAGTATATGACCTCCACTATCGAGTGCAAGGGGCAGTGGCCAAGCTATGCCTGCAGGACCTCATCCCTGATGTTTCCTTTCTCCATTATTGCAGCAAACAAGCCTTAACCCCCAGCCCTAACCCCTAGCCCCCAGACCATAGGCCCTATGAACCCTACATCCCAAAGCCCTAAACCCTAAGCCCTAAGCCCTTAACCCTATATCATGTTCCCTTATTCCCTACTCATTCCTTAGCCTAAGCCCTTAACACAGCGGCTTCAAAGTAAGGAGACGCCCGGTGAAGATGATTCTGACTTGGATTGAGCCAAACTCCTAGTATCCCCTTAATAACACCTACAACATTTTCCTATAATAATCCCCTATATAACTTCTACATAGACCCTATTTAAGGGTAGTTGGGGGCCCTGACAAACAGCTGATGTCTCCTGGAAGCTCGGGTGTTCGGCTGGGGATTAGGGCTTAGGGGTTTGGGGGATTAGGGTGTGAGGGTTTAGGGGTTCAGGGTTCAGGGATTTGGGGTTGAGGGTTTAGGCTTGAGGTGCTTAGGGTTAAAGAGCTTAGGGTTTAGGAGTTTAGGGTTTAAGGTTAAGGGGTTTAGGCGTTACTGGTTGGGAATCGGGGTTTAGGGTTTACGCGTTCTGGGTTTGGAATTACGGTTGAGTAGGTAATCAGGGCGTAGGGATTAGGATTTAAAGTTCCGTAGGAGCTTTGGGGCTTAGGGTCCAGGGGGTTACTGCAGCAGGTTGGGAATGGGAAAAGACAAGAAAGGGTTCCTAGGCCATTCCTGCATGTATCTTCGACTTGTTTAGTTGAAGCTCCCTCAGGCATATGAATAGTGGCTTTCAAGATCCCAATCAATGGTAGGTTCCTAAAATAAGGGGACCCCAATGTAGACCCCAAAATACTAGAATCCTTAATATTGGGACCCCCAAAAAGGTACCCCTAATTTTGGGAAACCCCCAAATAGACGTAGGGCTTAGGATTCAACAGCTCCCAGACGACTTCCTCGAAAGTTCAGTAAGCTGTGTTCTAGGGTGTAGGGTTTAGGGTTTAGGGTTTAGGGGGTCCTTGGAGGGAAGCTGTCGCGTTTTTGGGGAATTCGGACATCCGCTTCTTTAAACGCCTGCTATGCTCAGATATCAAATTTAGTTGCCGAAAAAAAACAGGTAGTGGGCATTCGAATTTACCACGCTATGACTTTAAATTACAAGCCCCCACATCGCTGGATAAGGTCGGGCCGATGCGGTCAGGGTTTGGGGTTTAGGGTTCAGGGCTTAGGGTTCAGGGTTTAAGGTTTAGGCTTTAGGGTTTAGGGTAATAATCAGGGGCTTTAGGAATTGCAAGATAGTTCTGGCACCTCTAGTCGCCAGAGTCCTGTCACCATCACAAAACAAACCGTTCAGAGTTTAAAGCTAAGTTCTACCCCTGGTTAACTTAAAACCAAGACATGGATCCGTGCTGTATCTACTGTAGTCCTTATATCAGCTGCAAGAAATGGTACTTTGTATTTCTCTTCGAGTCCTACATGCTTTTCATTCAGCCGTAAGTTAGGACCAGTTAGGGGATGACGGGTTAAAGTTGAGTACGCCAGAGCGTCGGGCTTTTAAGCCACAATGATGCTTCTTATGTTCATTCATGCAACCGGCTAAGCTGGTGTTGCATACTGTTCGCGTTGGAAATTGACCTGCTGTGAAATTCCGGCAGGTTTTCGAGACTTAGGTCAAGAACAGGGAGACACGGCGCATTCCTGAAGAATCAGTGGAGTGGGACTGAAGAATGATAGAAAGGAGAATTAATCAGAAGATTATGAGGTACGACAGCGGGAAACAGTAAGAACAAATAATGTCGACTGGGCTGCTTCGGGGCTGCTGTTCATGGCCCCACACCCCAAAATTCTTGCAACTCGTTCGGATGAAGCCATGTACTGTTAATACCGTCGAGCGCTGCAGTCGCTGAGGGCACTCCTGCAAAATGCGGACGAGTTTTACGCTCACGCGACCAGCAGTCATACCACCAGTCACCAGTCGTTTGGACTTCTGACAAAGGTGAAGACGCCTGACTACCAAGGCCTAAGTGCAGCCCAGCCTAAGCCTTAAACCCTGAACCTTAATTTCCAAAACCTAAACCCTAAACCCTTTTGAGAGCCCCCAAAAGATCTCCAACACTTGCTGACTATGTAACCTCTAACGTTTTAGGATACATGTACAATCTTACTTTATAATCAAGGAAAAGGTGGTCACTTTCGAGCCAGGAAACTCAACAGCTAGGCAAATGCATCCATAAGCCGAAGGCAAAGTATCCCGATACCCTAAACCCTACAAGTCCTACAGCTTTCCTCCCACCGCAGCAATGTAAGCAGCTCAAGCAGGGGCACCAGATATCGCCTCTCGGAATCGCACAGTGCAGATTCTTCGAGGTTCTAGGAGATCAACCCCACATATCTCAACCCTTGCAGTAACGGTTCCAACAATGGGTAATAGCAGTAGTAAGAATAACCCCTTAATAAGATCCCTTTTATGGATTCCTGTAAGGGGGAAAGACTGGTTTAGGGTTTAGGGTGATAGGGCTTAGGTTATAGGAGTGGAGAATCAAACGGACCATAGAATGGCCGCTGGGATTAAAACAGTGGTTTGTAGGGTTTAGGGCTAGGTAGGAGACACCCAAGTGTAAGCCCGGTAACATCCCGTGTGCCCCGTATCATGTTTTTCTAGACAACAGTACGCAGTGTTGTACCTTAAAACCTAAGCCCTACTAATCCCCTCTCCCTAATATTAAACCCCCCACCACCTTAATATTAAGGAGTATTTAATATCCGGGGGTTTGGGGGGGCTTTATATCTGGGGGAGAGGATTACCCAGCCCTATTTTTTGGTTGAAATGCAATCTAAGCCAATTGCACTGACAACTCTTTCCCCATGTTTATAGTCCCCCTTTATGTACACAGATTATGAAACTTCTGAAAATCAAATTAAGATCCCCATAAAGCCAAAATTCTATCTACTTTAGGGGGACTATACCCCCAATATATACCTTATTATAGTATAGTAGTTTCCATGTTCTTTTCCATTATCCCTATATAACCCCTATAAAACCCTATGTTCTATCTACTTTAGGGGGACTATAGGGGTTTGAGGTTGAGATGCTGTATATTGACTGTAGACCCTGTTGTACGGAAGAGCGGCAAACGAGATTCAAAGCTCACATCTCATTACTAGTCCCTAAGGAAAGTTCCCCCCTCCCAAGTACAGAATAAGAAGCTCATTCATTGGTACACATTCCCACATCTATATATGTACATGTATATGCACATGTGTGTGTATACGCATTGGTACGATATTGGGTGAGTTTATTATGGTGGGAGTTTTGTTGCTCCATGGGGGTGAGGGATTCTGCCTTCGTTTTCGGGCCATGATTTCAGTGAATTCCAACATTGTTTAGATGGCTATCATGTTTCCCTAAACCCTAAACCCCCAACCCTAAACCCTAAATCGTGTGAAGCAGTGGCCAGCAAACTTTAGGGGTTGTCCTAGATCCTACACGCTAAGCCCGAGGCCATACAAGTGAAACCCGAACCCGAACCCCCCCCAGAATCCTGAGCCGCGGGTTCGACACCCCAAGACCTAAACCCTAAACCCGAAACCTTAACCCTAAACTCCAGAAGGAATTCTCAAACCTGGGCCTTTGTAGAAGGCAGATGCCGACTGTCGTTGGCGACTAAACTTGGATGACTTGCTGCTTGTTTGTTAAGGAGCAATGCCAACAAACTTGGAGGCTGCTACCTTCTTGGGGTTTTGGGTTTAAGGGTTAAGGGTTTAGGGTTTAAGGGTTTAGGGTTTAGGGATCCATTCCTCCATTCCCTGCTAGCAACCAGCAAGATGAGTGATGAGCAGAACAAAACGAGCTGCAGTCTAAACTCCTAAGGGGGGGTTATATAGGGGAGTCTATCACCCCCTATATTTAGGGCTTGGGGTTTAGGGTCTAAACTCCCTAAAGGGTGATTATATAGGGAGTTATATAACACCCTGTATTGAGGGCTTTGGGTTTAGGGTTTAGGGCCTAAACTCCTTAAAGGGGGGTATATAGGGGATCAGATAGGGGATCAGATAGGGGATTACTGCAGGGGCCACCAAGGGGGATACTAAGGGTTTAGACAATGGCTCGCATGGCAATCTCCTTCACGATGCTGTTTTGGATTTGGGTCTTTTTCTCTGTTTAGTGATGCATCATTTTTACCGCGGATTGTTGTTACTGGATAACACAAACCCTAAACCGCGTCGCGCAGACGCCTGTGCAAGTTTCCAATGTCGCGGGCTTTTTAGTTCAGAAAACTGTGATACTTCACCAAGCCATATGCCGTACCTTACTTTGTGTTGGGACCCCTACACCCTTAAACTCCTAAACCCAAAGCCCCCAAACCCTCAACCCGGGGCGTTGCAAAAAAACCTTAAACCGCTAAACCCCAAACCCTTCACTATCAGTCATGATGACTTGTGCAGCGGTTGTAGATGAGCAGTCGTTGTCGTGCCAGTTTGTACAGGTCTTCCTCTTCCCTTACAGGTCCATTGGGTAGAGTTTAGGGTTGAGGGTTTGGGGTTTAGGGTTTAGGCGTGTAGGGTTTAGGGTCCATTGGGTAGCCTTTGAAGCTTCTTTGTGCATTAATACTGGCTTCTACTAGCAAGCAACAATGTGCTTTAACTTTCTTGGGTGGTGTAAACTACAGGTTTAGCTTTCGAAGGGCTACAAAGACAAAATCCAAGTCGTGGTAGGCAACAGCCCAAGTTATAACCAAGTCATTTCCTACAGTTTTTTTGACGCTTATTTACTTTTCAACATAACACTTGTGTATCGTAAAAGGACTAGCCAACTTAAAGGGTTTTGTTCAGTAGGACTGGTATCCCCCGGCCCACAGGGCTGCTATAGTCATCTCTTTATGAACACCTGCATGGGTATGCCGGCCAAGTGTTCGTAACCTTCGAGCCTGCAAATTTCGGAAACTACCGCATGTGCCGTCACAATCACCCTAAACCCTAAACCCAAAAATCGGGGGTCTTTGTTCACGCATTCCTCCGCTTGCTTGTGGCGGCCAAGGCGCTCCAATTTCGGTGCACAAGAGTCGCCACATAGGGCTTATGGTTTAGGGTAAGAATCGCGGTTCAGGGTTCGAGGGCTAGGGCTCTTTCAGAGGTATTACCGCGAATTCAAAGAGCAAAATTCAGGCTTACTGGAGGCCCGCAAAGCAAGTGGGAGTCTCCATAAGCTAGGGTAACCCTTACATACCCCGAAAATTATGCCCCTGATACCCCCAAAACGGGGTCATTGTGGAAAAGAGTTCTAGTCTTATTCTAAGATCCATCACGCCCCAGTTTTTTGTTTGGAAGCCGCAAGTGAACCCTACTAAACCCTAAATCCCAAATTTTAAACTCTGAGCCCTACAGCTTAAATTTGAAACCCTGAGCCCTAAATCCCAAACCCTGAACCCTGCATGCTAAACCCTAAGCCCTAACCCTAGATCCTAAAGCGTAGACTCTGAATCCTAAACCCTAAGCCCTGAACCCTAACCCCTAAATCCAAACCCAACAGCCTAAACCCAAAACCCTATACGATAGTAGTTTCCATTTTCTTTTCCATTATCCCAATATAACCCCTATATAACCCCTATAAACCCTAAACCCTAAACCCTATGCGACAGGCAAGTCAGGCCTTGCGGTGCGCCCAGGGGAGGAACTTGCAGGCCGAGAGCAGAGAGCTCTGATGGGTTAAGGGTTTGGGGCTTGGGGTTTGGGTTTAGGGTTTAGGATTTGGGGTTTAGGGTTTAGTTTAGAGTTTAGGATTAAGTGTTTAGGGTTTAGGATTTAGGCTTCAGGGTTTCGCATTCAGGGTTCAGGGCTTAGGTTTGTGAGCTCTAATGCATGAGTCTTGAGTAAGCCCTTTTTGAAAAAGTTCTGTACAACCAGTAGCTACATTCCAAGAGCAGACTGCTTGAGTCTTAGGTTACTGTGGGTCCTAGAATGGGTTAAGGTTTTGGAATTCAGCATTGAGTGCTTTGGATTTGCGGTTAAATTGACGGCTGAGCGTTTCGGTTTTAAGGTTTAGGGTTTCAGTTTTTCCTGACACGAATGCGGACGTATCTCCCAGACAGACAACCTATTGAATGAGAACGTGACCTCTAGAAGCCAGTACGCCCTACCGAAGCCCGAAAGAATCTATGTGGGAGCCTAAGCCCAACACTCTAACCCGATCAGACGGCCTTTCTCCCCCCAAAAACCAGATAGAAAAAAGAGAGCTACAACAATGATCCTTTACCCTCAGTTCCCCCTAAGCCCTAAACTCTAGATCCTAGAGTCCTAAACTCGAAATCCTAGATCCTCAATCCCAAACCCTTCTAAGCCCTAAATCCTAACCCCCAAACTCAGAGCCTGGGCCGCTTTTTTACACGTGCCAGGTAGACGCCGCGCTGGTCAATGCGGGCTGCTCGCCTCTGGCTGCTAGGCAGGCGCACAGGTA
This sequence comes from Symbiodinium pilosum, assembly GCA_905231905.1. NCBI lineage: Eukaryota > Dinophyceae > Suessiales > Symbiodiniaceae > Symbiodinium > Symbiodinium pilosum. The sequence goes on from CAJNIZ010000935.1 coordinate 17,079, forward strand.
ATTCAGGGGTTAGTATGTGGGGGTCTGGAGTGTAGGGTTCAGGATCAAGCGTTTTGCGCTTAAGGTCTCGGAGTAAGGTGTAAGATTTAGGGTTTAGGTTTTAGGCTTGAGGGTAGTTTAGGGTTTAGGGTTACAGTCAAGGACTTGGAGTCTAGGGTGTAGGATTTGTGCTTGCAGCTTCTCCAATTTCATAGCCTCGCCCTGAGAAGGTTGGTAAGTCCCCCTGACCCTCCAAGTAGTTAGTAACCCTCCTTCTGTGTATCCTGCTTGTTAACCTAGTTGCTAAGTCACCCGCTGACCCTCCAAGTACTTGCCCCGAAATCGTGCGCGCCGCCCACGTTGGGTTGACAAGAGTTGTACCATTGGAAGCACCCTGATTGACATTGAACGTCCTGCCCCCGTCGTTCCAACGGGGCAATGAACGAATCCTTTCGGAGAAACCCTAAGCAACGTTTGCTGGCAGTGGCGCTGGCTGGCGCGCGGCCACGGCAGCAGTGGCGGCACTCCGCGACCGCGCGCTGCAGCCGAGCGCCACCTGTTTGAACCTATCAACCACAACCGAAATAGAAAAGACAGTAGCGTGTAGTAGCGGCATGAATTTCTGCAAGAAGTTCTAATGATTACGAGTAGCGGTGCGACTACACTAGCGCTGATCATCAATAGCAGTGAACGTGCAACCAGAAGTCGGTACTGCAACGTTTGAACCAAGCCCCAGGCGTGGACGGTAAATAGAACTGATTAAAGAATTCAACATCACGCGGCAGGGAATTGTACTCGTATCATGTCTGCACCTGAGCACTCGGGATTGTTCATACTCGCCAAGCTTATGTGAACCCTCTTTGCCTCGTTGAACTCAATAGCCGGCATATTAACTGCCTTGACTATTTGCGAGGCGTGCTGTAAGCTTTGAGCAGGTTATGGGTCATTTGATTGGCATGGTCTGTTTTTGCAAGGTAATAACCCCAGGCGCGACTTAGGAGAATCCCGACCTGGATGTTTATAGTTTATAGACCATGCTATGTTCTGCTTCCCCTAAGTGCCTTCGTCCGCCTTCCAGTAACTCCCTTGAACTCCAAGCTAGAACTTTCGACTTAATCCGTCGCGGGGGCATTGTGGTCAGGCATCTTTGTGGGATGTAGTGGGGATTGTGCAAGGTGGTTCCAAACAGCCATACTGACAGACATAGCCATGTACATTGCATATGAAAAACTGCACAGGCAATTCCTTTCTTGGTGTCCGCGAAGGGAAAGTCTTATTTTCGCAAGAGTGGGCTGCACTACTTCAAACTTGCTTGTATTCTTGCAACTTAGTCCGTCCAGGCCTAGCAAACGAAAAGAAAATGTTCGTGCATCCAAGAGGGCTACGCTTCGTTGTTGCGTTAGCCATATAGTGCCATAAAACCATATAAGACCTCAAATTTCCCAAGGTGTATAAAAGCACGTCCATGTATGCAGACACAATAGCTCAGGTACTGGCGCAGCAAGACCCTATGCCCAGTAATGGATATATCTTGGATACTGCCCCCACTCAGTAACAGTTGGTTCGTACTTAGTATATTTAGTGTGTATATTATATATGTATATGCATAGCCCTGAAAAATGTCCCTGGTATTAGACTGTTACTCGGTGGTGGCAGTACCCAAGCATTATCAGCCCACTTATCGAACAGCACTTCCCGTTTTTGCATGGTTGGGTCAACCTAAATCCTAAACTGTTTAGGGTTTAGGGTTTAGGGTCCTCCAAACTATTTTTCATTTTTTGGCAATTATAATCCTAATAACAACCAAAAAATTAGTTTTTACTGGGGTTCTGAGGCTGGTTTAGTACACCCTCAGCCCCAAACCCGTCAAAACATCCCAGCTTAGGCGGATGAAGGAATCTCCTGCCACCCTGTAGGCTTCGTCCCCTTCAAGATAGAGCCTTGGGGCATCCTTCAGGGTTTAGGTGGTTAGAGTTTAGGATTTAGGGTTTAGGGCGTCCCCTATTCAGGGTTTAGGTGGTTAGAGTTTAGGATTTAGGGTTTAGGGTTTAGGATCTAGGGTTTAGGGTTAAGTGTTTCGGGTTCAGGGTTTAGTGCTTCGGGTTTAGGGTTCAGGGACAGTGCAAGGCAACCTCACTTTCCTTGTCGGCTCGTCCAGCATCGTGGCCAGCAGCGATTCAGCTTCTGAAGTCGGGAAAGGAGGCCCTTCCTGACAGGGATACGGGATGCGCCCAAAACTTTCTACATGTAAAGTATCTAAGGTTTAGGGTCTAGGGTCTATATGAGCTGTAGTCTATAGGGGATTATAGGGGTTCTCTTCGGTTCAGTGGTTAGGGTTTAGGGTCTAGCTGTCTTGCTTGTTCGCAGAACGGCAGGACACTTCCAGGCGGACTCAGAAAGCCTGCTGCAAAAAGGGTCTACAGGGGATAATATAGGGGAAATTATAGGGGTTATTAAGAGGGATACTAGGAGTTTAGACCATAGCTCATATTTCCATGCACAGAATCCCTGTCCAATTCTCATACATCTCAGAGGCCGGCCAGGGGAGGGTTCGGGGCGCGAGCACACAGATGAGGGTCAAGAGGGGAGGGTTCAGGGATGCGAGATTAGAGATAAGGGTTGTTAGAAGTGAGGGTTCAAGTCCCTTTGTAGTTTCTGGGAAAGGCCCTAAAGCCTCAAAAAGCCCCTTGTTGAGGGTTCAAGTTTGCGGATGAAGGTGTTGGGGGTTGAGGCTCCGGGATGACACCGTGAGGGTCAAGCAATGGGAGCTTATGTCTTTGGGAAGTTCCTCATAGGATGTAATCGAACCCTCCACCAAACCCCTTTGAAATGGGGTGTGTTAGTTTTGTTCATAGGGACTGCTGTAGGTAGCATGTAACCTTGGCTTTGCAGGGCTTTCCAAAGAAAAGAGCCAGCCCCCGCTAATTATGCATCTGCAGATGCTATAGGACAATCGTCATAGAGAAGCGCCAGCCCCAATTGTTGGACCTCCTTCTGTTAGGTTTAGACCTTAGGACAATATGATATATCTGTGATGATACTTGGATTTTTGCAACCCAACCCCCGACATTATACATCATTTCTTGTTCTCGTATGAGAGTTATTGTGACATACTGCACTGCAGAAGTTTGGAGGTTACAAAAACCTTTCTGCTTAATGAGGCGCCTTGTCCCGTGAGAATTTGGATGTTCTGGGGCTGTTTGGGGGGCTCTTTTTCTATGATGCCTTTTGCAGAAAACCTTAAAACCTCAAACTCTAAACCACCCTGAACCCTAGTTAAATTCTAAATCCTTAGGACTCTTTGATGTGATGCTTTTTGCAGAAAACCCTAAACCCCAAACCCTAAACCCCCCTAAGCCCTAAGCCCCTATGAGCAAAACTTATTGTCTTCCCTGTTGAGTCCTCAATGGCACTTGGAGTGCCGTAGGTTTTACGACTGAAGCATACCAAGGAGTAATATACTATATGTAGTTTCCATTGTTTGCCACTATCCCTTTATGACCCCAATATACTATATGTAGTTCCCACTTTCTTTTCCATGATCCCTATATAACCCCATAGAACCCCAAAATACTATACGTAGTTTCCATTTCTTTTCCATTACCCCTATATAACCCCATATAACCCCAATATACTATAGTAAATTTCATTTTCTTTTCCACTACCCATGTCCAAAGTACTTCTTTAGGAACTGCCCCCACTCACCATCAACAGTTGGACGTTCTTCTTAATGTAACTATATACAGCCCGTAATATATCCCCTATTATAGACTGTTACACGGCGGGCGCAGGACCCGAAGTATTAGCACAAAACCACGACTCATGACAAACCCGAGCAAGAACCTGCACCCCACTGACCAGCCCAGCGGGAAGGACAATATCCAGCCCAATCTCCATGTCATAGCTGCAGTGCTGCCGACGCTGGCAAGTGTGTGGGCGCAGGCAGGAATCCCTAAACCCCCTAAACCCTAAACCCCAGACCCTAAATCCCTAACCCTAAGTCCGTAAACCCTAAAATCCCTAAAGCCTCAACCCCAGACCTTAAGCCCTAGAGCGGCTGTTTTTGGCAAACAAAAGGAGCCAATCCCTTGACTCTAACGTTAGAAGTATGGGACCCCAGTGTGGGCCCTAGGGGGGGATTCTCGGGACGCTTCAGGATACATGCAGGGTATATAGTTGGTATATAAGGGCCCATACTAGGGGCCCATAGTTTCAACCATAGATTGAGAGTACAGGCAGGTTTTGTGAAGAGAAGGGTACCTGATCGAGACAGGTCTCTTACCATCCGGCTGGCTCTTTTGGCTCTACAAGAATGCCCCAGATACAGGTTGCGACCTCTCAGCTTCTATGAAGTAGGGTTTTAAGTAGGGTTTTGGGTGAGAGTATAGGGTTCCCTGGTAACAGTGGCAAGTACACACACACACATATATATATAGAGAGTCCCCCTTAGAAGTAGATATAGTGTAATCAGAGCCCCGTATATGCCATATTCTAGCTACTTAAAGGGGACTATCTATCTATCTATAAAGATTTCCACCCGCAGCCCATTGCCAACAACCATACACAAAGCGCTGGTGTCTCGTTCTGATCGAACATCCGGCGGGCCGGATAAATTTTGTGTTCGGACTTAAAACCTTAAATCTTTAGACACCCCAACTTGAATGTTTCATGCGTACCCCGTACTGATGGCATTCTGCCACGAAAATCGAACCCCGCCCCGTACTGGGTCACCCTTATGCTCCTGCTTCGATCCTCCTGATTCCTCTACCGGGCTGCTGTTAAGGAACCTAGTTTAAGTTACTATACTAGGGAAAGAAACCATATGGATTCATTACTACATGTTCCCACTATCGTAACTCAATTTAAGCTCCTTTACAGCAACCCAATTTCTTGGGCTCAGCGTGTTGTAGCCATTCTGATTCTGTGCTGTCATCATCTTAGCTTTGCATGTGTCAATGGTCAACCTGATCCCCACCTACTGCGTCAACCCCTGGTTTGCTGTTAAGGAAGTTAAACTAAGTTGGCCAGAATACGGGTATATAGTTAATAGTAGGGTTTCCTGAAGATGGTAAACTAGTTCAATTTCCTTAAAAGCAACCTAGCAATTGGGGGGTTTCTGTAAGTAAGGGGCGCCTCCAAATCTAGACTCCCAAAGAGGCCCCCAAGTCCTTACAAGATGGATTGGATATCAGGTTCTTGAGGTATTATGGTTGGAGTAGAAGAAGAATGGCTTAGGATTCGGAAGCCCAGCTTGTTTGAACCCAGACCCAGACTCCAAGACCTTAAGTCCCTGCACCCCCAAATTCCTAAACTCTAATCTTCATCCCCTACAGTCAGTAAGACCGAAAAAACCCTAAACCCTTCACAGGCCTGCGAGGTGGGCAAGCAACAAAGACATGATCTGACTGGTGGGTATTAGTAGGTTTTAATAAGGGAGTAGAATCCCTATATACTCCTCATATAATATTCCTTCATTCCCTACTTGACCCCAAACCCTCAACCATAAGCCATATATAATCCCCATATAGTCCCTATATCCCTAAACTCCATATCCTAAACCCTAAACCCTGTATAATCCCCATATAGCCCCTATATCCCTAAACCCCAAATCCTAAACCCTAAACCCTATATAATGCCCATATAGTCCCTCTATCCCTAAACCCCAAATCCTAAACCCTAAACCTTACATAATCCTCATAGAGTCCCTATATCCCTTAAGTCCAAATCCTAAACCCTATACCCTATATATATATATATATGTATACCCATAGTCCCGACGAAAATGGCCAGTGCAAGGCCTTGGCGCTCCGCCGGGCTTCAGCTTCTCGAGGGCTTTCCTTCGATGTGGTGGCCGCCAACCTCGCCGCCGCGCGGTCCTTAGAGGTTGAGGCATGGGGGAGGGTTTAGGGATTAGGGGTTCAGGGGGCTTAGCATTTGAGGTCGAGGGGGTTTAGGGTTTAGGGGTTTAAGGGTGTAGGATTTGAGGTCTAGGGGGCTAATTTACAGAGCTATGTACGGTAAAGGGGTCAGGCTTTCCAGAGGGCTGAGGACTTCGTCGTTTATTTAGTGTATAAAATGACAAGGGGCCCCTCTTTGGGCAACCCTTGTAGGGAGAGTTTGTTCAGAAATTGGGGTGCTCTGAGGTTCTTTTCGAAGGGTTATTATAGGGGTAGAGAAGGGGTAGACAGGATTTGAGGTTTTTACGATTTGGGGACTCTCTAAACGTGGAGCCACCAAACCAATTAAAACATTGGGATTAGGAGGAGATTTTTCAGAGGTCCCTATTGGGAAGAGACGCTGTTTTCAGAAGCGCCCATAGAAACAGGGGCCCACTATTTCGTGGTCTGCAATCTTAAGCAGGATGTTTTGGGGGTGTGGGAAGTTTAGTGATCAGGGTGCGGGAGTTTGAGTAAGAGTTTGGGGGGATCGAGGGTTTGGAGTCAAGGGTGCGGGTTTTGGGATTGGAGTAACCCTAAACCGAAAACCCCTAAGCCTAAACCCTAAACCGTTTTAGCCCTTGTGCTTGGCTCCGTCGCCATGTAAAGGCGCAAGACAAACCATAATTCCGTTCATCTTTTTATGAGCGCGATAACCAGCGCATCCATGCCCAAACCATAATTCCGTTCATCTCTTAATGAGTGCAATAATCAGAGCATCCATGCACAAACCAGAATTCCGGTCATCCTTTACTGAGAGCGAAAATAAGAGCATCCATGCCCAAAATGCCATGTGTGCCGCGCCTTTGGCCTTCTGCCCAACCCTGTATGTGTTTTTCTGCCCAACCCTGTATGTGTTTTTGGGGTAATTTTTGCAAATCTCCGTCGAGGCCGCCTGCCAGCCGAAAACGCGATTTTGCCAGTTGTTAAGGTTATTTCCGGCTGCATTGATGCCTTGTTTCCAGATGTGTGCGCATGCCCAAAATACTGCGCGCGTCTTCTACGAGCGCCTCTACGTGGTGACGGAGCATTATTGCTCGCGGGTTGAAGGCTTAGCGCTTAGCCGTCTTGTGGATGCAGGGATTTTCCAGGGGCTGCTTCAGCTATGTACCCCCTTTTGATAGGGCTTTGGGTTCAAAACCCAGCTTGCCGCGATGCAGTTCTGGGTTCAACAAAGCTTAAAGTTTTTGGGGGAGGGGCTACGGGATTTCCAAGAGGCATAAGGCCATAACAGGGATTCCCATATGGGTTTCCAGACGGGAGCGATAGTTCAGAGGCAAGCCCCATATAAGAGATGCCTTAGACGGGTAACCTGAGAGACAAAGACTATGTAGCGCTCCCACTGAAGCCGGCATGACTCAAGGAACGCTTCGCCCCGGGAAATAGGACAATAGTCTGTTCCTAGCTGTGGCTCATGCCGCATTCAGTCCATCAACTTTAGCACCTCTACGCCCCGGACTCTGACAGTGGGACCTCAGACCTTCAAGAAAACCCACACCCGCGACCTTCAACCCCTAAACATGGGTAGGCTTGAACATTTTTATATTCTTAGTCCCTATATAGTCCCTTTAAAGCCATAAAAGACTATTTTAACCTACCCTTGATACCCGGAACCTTAGATCCTAGACCTTCAACCAGGAAACCCTTATCTCCTCAACGCCCATGCTCTCACGGGTTTCCCTGCCCCCCATATGCTACCCCCAAAGTCTCCCCTTGAGTAGGGCTTAGGGTTTACGTTTTAGGGTTACTTACTTAACCTTACTTCAGGGGAAACCTTGGGTGGCTGGTATAGGGAGGTAACCCATGCTCCTCTCAATCTTTATCGCTTAGGCCTCTTGCGCCGGCGCCGGTGAATGGGCGGAATCCCTACGCCAGCTGCCAGTGGTGGGCTGGGACGAGGCCACGAGGATCCTGTTTGCTCAATCTCGCTGAAAATGTGCTAGGCAAGGGAAACGCGAGGTACGAGTTGTGAGAAGTAATTTCCAACAGTTGTTGGAAAGTACTTTTCTTTCTAGATGGCACTCGTGTTTTTGTAGTATGCGTCACCTAGGTTGTAGTTTTCGAGTGTGATAGTTATCTCAGTGGGACTAGATAGGGGCTGCTATTGCGATCCATTCTCCCGTGCCTGATTAAGACTGCGTAGTTCTGGATCGCGAGTTCAGAGTGGAGATGCTTAGGCCGTCTCCCCACGAGATTCCTTAAATGGGCTTAGATGGGGTGCAGACGTAAATCAGGACCTGATGCTTTTTTTTTATCCACGGAACCGTAAACCCTACACCAAACCTTACACATTAAGCCCTAAAACCCTAGACTCCAAAATCCTAAAAGCCTAAACCTTAAACCCTAAACCCCCAAAGTGGTAACCCGAATTTGGGAAACCCACGTATATAGCCCTTAATATGATCCCTAACATAGACTGTTACAGGATGGAGGCAGTACCCAAGGTATCAGGTTTGCTCAGCTTGGTGCGTAGATAGCCACCCTAAACCCTAAACCCTAAAGTCCAAAAGGTCACGGATGTAGTGCTGATTCCTTAGGCTAGGTAGTGCTGCTCTTCTCCAGTCACAGTACTGGTTCTGGACCGGACATTCTCTTCCGTGCCTGCACTGCTGTGCGATGCGCGTGTCTAAAGTCCAAAAAGTTTTGGATTGGGGCTTCTGAGGCTTTTGCTGTGCTGTCGGCTTCCTGAGCCTGTCTGTGATTTAGCTTGCTAAGCCTTTCCTAGGTCGTCGAGTAACCTCATGCCTTAGAGAAAAAGGAAAACCATCCAACTATAGGTACAACGCTTTGTTTGTTTATGGGTACATGTGTTGCATACACCCACATGGTGTTCCTGGAGTTTTCCTGTCGATATCTTTGCCACACTACTTGGAGGGTCAGGGGGACGTAGTAACTAGGCTAATAAGTAAGCCCTACAACCCCTATACTAACCCTAGTTATCTCCCTTGTAAACCTACTTACTAAGTCCCCCTGACCCTACACCCTAAACCCTATACTTACTAAGTCCCCTTGACCCTCCATGTAATCCGGAGCATCTTCCTGGCTTTGGGCCGAGACCCAAGTCCTACCCTCAGCCCTGACCCCAAACCAATTAGCCATAGTCTATAAACTACTTCAGGTTAAGGGTTTTGGGTTTAAGGTCACCCAACAGGAGCTATCGTCTAAACTCCATCGAAAGGGTGTTCTAGCAGGGAATTTATGAGGGGAGTATTCTAGTGGTTAATGAGGGGGATACTACGAGTTTAGACCCTAAACCCTGAAGCCGGAAACCCTAAACGCTAGACTAATCTTGGAAGGTCAGGGGACTTAGTAAGTAGGATAATAACCCCTATAGCCCATATAGTAACCCCAGTTATCGCCCTTATCAAGCCATTTACTAAGCCCCCCTGACCCAAAACCCTAAACCCTCATGCTGTGCGATGCGCGTGTCTAAACCCTAAACCCTATACTTACTAAGTTGGGTCAGGTCTCCATCGGGATCGCCATTGACAGCTGTGCGCAAGGTGAGAAGCTCTGCCAAGCTTGGAGCCATCGCCTCCCCTGAGGGTTTAGGGTTTACGGTTTTTCTGCGCCTCTTGTAATGAATACTTAGTAGGGTTTGAGGGCCTCATCATTGAATGCTTGGCGGGAAGAGAACACCGTAATTTCCCCTTCTCCTGCCCCTCCTCCTCCCCAAGCACAAAAATTCCCCATGTAGTGCCGATACAAACAGCCATTATACGAGGCCTCATGTTCGGTTTTGGAGAGAGCCCAAACTTCTTGGTGCTTCAGGAGCCTTAACCCTTAGCCCGTTTTGTCATCATCAAGCTTTTGTACGCCCTTGTAATGCTTAATCCTAAACACTAAACCCTAAACCCTGGACCCGTAGTAGTCCTTATGTTCCCTCCGTCCCATTCCCTCTTAAGCACCAGTAAGCACAACAATCAATAAAAGCTCCCTGTAGCCCTTAAGTGACGGGCTCACAACTTTGTATATGTAAAGTCTCTAAGTCTTCAAGTCTTCAAGCCGGGGGGTTTAGATGGGGGGTTTTCAGAATTTTTAGATAGTTCGGGAGCCGCACGTGAAGGCCCCAAAGTATCTAAACTTTAAGACCAAGGGGGGGGTTAGATAGTTGAGGGTTGCGGGGTTTAGGGTCTAGGCTTGTATGCGCGCCCAGGTGCAAAAAGGTTTCAGATTTCAGGGTTTGGGTTAGGCTTTAGGTTGCAGTGCAGCCTTCTATGGCCTTCCTCTAAAAGTGCCAAGCCATGATTGAATCGAGGAACTGTTGCATTCGGGGCCTCCGTAGTTCAGGTCGCAGGCCCCAGGCAAAATCCCGGACCTCCCAAGTCCCCCCATCCCATTAAGAGTTCCTTAGCCAGCCCGATCACTACATAACTAACCCGTTTATGATCCCTAGAAAAACTTTTAGGTTTTTAGCCCTTACATCCTGAAGGGCGCCTTTGGTCTGCAGCGCTGGACCTCACGGCGTTGCTCCGCCGTTGCCGGTTTGCTGCTCGACAGAACTTCTTGTGTTCGGAGACTAAGCCCTTGAGAATGATGCCTTCCCCTGAGTTAGTAATCATGCATATAGGAGTTTCCCAAATCAGGGGTACCCTTATGGGGGTCCTTATAATAAGGATCATAGTATTTTGGGGTCTATATTGGGTCTTCCCAATTTGGGAAAGTACCATATGTCCATGAACTTGAACAGTAGTGCCTTCCACCCGAACACTGAGCATGCCCATGTAGTGCTCTGCTCTGCCGTGTGGGAGGGGATGTGGCATGCGGCGCCGTCTACAGACACATTATTGGAGAATGACAGGTTTTTTTGGTTCAGGCTTCTAGAGATCGCGGCTCAGAGCCTAGGGGTCTACACTAGCCGGGAAGCCCAGAAAGGACCCTACAGAGACGATGCTTCTTTCACTTGGGACCAAATACCAAGCTTGCATGTTACTTTGGGAAAAGGTAGTGTGGGGGTTTAGGCTTGCTTGGAGAAGTGTATGGGTTCATGCCGTGGGGGGTGCTTCTGTCCGAATCTTGGCTTTGTTTGTGGCCACAGGGGGTATACAAGGGAGGATTCTGTAGGAATAGAAGCGGTTTGTTTCGGGACGCTTGCGACTGTCTTAACCACTGCTCCGTACCATCATCAGTTTAAGTTTTGCAACACGAGACAAACCCTAAACCCTAAACGAAATGCACATTTGAACCTGCTCTGTGGAGAAAGTTGAGAGGCATGACATCTCCAAATTATGGGTGCCCTGTGTGGGTCAGGATTACGAGCCAATACGAGCCCAACATTTTGGAGGTAGATGGGGCCAGCTTGGTGTTGAGAGTTTCTCAGAGTAGTCCTTCTACATCCACCAACAAAACCACCCTTCTGGAGAAACTCCCATTTTGAGAAATACGTTCCCATGATGATAAATTTCGGATCGAGCTTTCCAGGAAACGACGCAAAGTGCCTTTGTGGCCGTCGCAGCGCAACATTGGATGCAGGCGTGGCAGGGATCCTAGAAGACTTAGAGAGGAGGTTTTAGGAGGGTTCAGGCTTCAGCTGGATCATGCCTGAAACTCATTTTCAAATTTTCGTTATGCTGAAACTAAGTAGGGAATCCCAGATTTTCACTTTCAACCGTGTCCCAATGTGACCTCTGTAGTATATTCCATGGTAGGTACCCCCGAACCCCCTTTATATCCCCCTGTAGGTCTCCCCAACCTAGCCTTTGAGCGTATACACATGCAAGCATGGCATGTCGCAATTTTTACGCTGGCGATGCAAACCTTAAACCCTAAAGCCCTTGCGACTCAAGATCTGAAAGCCATCTACAAATCCTAAAGCCCTAAAATCCTAAAACGCTAAAAGCTTCAAACCCTGAAAGCCTAAACCCTAGTCATGGCAACCATCCTGATCCCTTTTTACACTTGTTTCAGATAGATGCAGGGGCCTGAAGGAGAGCCTGTTTGAGAACTACTGGCTTCCATTACATACTTTAGAGGGTCAGGGAGGGGGGCTTATCGGTTTAAGGTTTTGGGGTAGTAAGTCTGCTCACCCACGTCACGGGGGGCCGCGCGAACTGCGGCCACCAGATCACTGATCTACTGAAACCTTTCATGGCTAATATTGCAGATATTGGTGATCGCCTTGCTGCGGCGGTCGGGCAGATGAGAGAACCGGTAAGGGTTACTATATGGGTTCTGGGGGTTGTGAACCTTTTTAGTAAATTCCCTGACCCTCCACATGGTGAAGGAGTGAAGGAGTCCCTCTCATTTTTTTTCGCGGGGGGTCCCTAGGTATGTGGTTTCCATGCACTCTTAACACCCGATGTAGAGAGGAAAAGTGATGATTTCAGTAGTACCCCACATGACTCCAGGACCCACAGCTCCTAAACCCTAAGAAAAAACCTTCAACCCAAATCCAGAAGGGCCCACAAGGTTGCAGGACCCAAAGACCCTGTTACCCTAAACCCTCAACCCTAAACCCTAAACCCTAATACATGCAGGCCATTGATCTGCTTCGCTGGCTTTGGCAGATTGGAGATGTCCAAGGTTTGGGTTTAGGGTTTAGGGTTTAGAGTTTAGGGTTTAGGGTTTTCGTCTAGTTTTTGGGTTTAGGGTCGTCTAGATGCTTAGGATTATGAAGCTTACAGAACGTCCCACCCTTAACTCTCCCCAAAATGGACTCGACATAAAGCCTACTGCCTATCGGCGGCTGATGTAGGCCTTATTGGTTTCACACTCCCCCTCCCCCAAATCAGACCCCAAATGTAGGCCATGTAGGGCCTTGTTTTGTGTAGCATTGCACAAGGCTTAGGGAATTATAGTCACTTCGCCCATAAGGACTATATGGGGTGCCGGCCTGGTGGAACTAACGTTGCCCTTATTACCCACTGTGAAGCAGTATCTCAAAATTAGGGGTACCTTTTTAGGGGTACCAACAATAAGGATTATCGTATTTTGGGGTTTATATTGGGGTCCCCTTACTTTGGGAAGCTACGTACCATACCCCCCTGCATAACCCCAGTTTCCATTTCATTTTCCATTTTCTTATTCATGTGATTCTCCATTATTGAGGTGGAGCCTTTCAGCTCTAAACCCTGTACACCCCTTAACAGGCCCTGAACGTAATTTGCTTTCAGTTTATGGTTCAGGGTTGGTTTGTGAGTCGAGGGCTTAGGGTCGAGTGAGTTGAGGGTTTAGGGTTTAGTGAGTTGAGGGCTTAGAGTTTGGTGCGTTGCACGTTTAGGGTCTAACCGCAGACCAGGGAGTTTGCTTCATGATACGTGGGCATTGCCAAAAACAATGGGGTCCATATGATAGGGATCATGATGGACCTTGGGGGTATACATTGGAATCCTAATATTTAAGAGCCTCCGGCTCAGTCCACCGACCCAGAGGCGGAGAAATCGCGAAAGCCTAAACCCTAAGCTTTGAGGGCTTTCAGCGGCTGGCACGAGACCAAACGGCGCAACAAGATTAGTCCAAGCTAGGCTGCCGGGACTCAACAGCTCTGCTGCTTTCAGTTGCTGCGTAGGA